>SJYC01095132.1:0-28667 GCA_006408675.1 Madoqua kirkii
GATGCTTTTGAACTGTGGCGTTGGAGAAGACTCTTGAGAGTCACTTGGACTGCAAGGAGATCCAACCAGTCCACCCTAAAGGAGATCAATCCTGGATGTCCGTTGGTAGGACTGATGTTGAAGCTGAAACTCCAATACTTTGGCCACCTGATGCAAAGAGCTGACTCATTTGAAAAGACCCTGATCCTGGGAAAGACTGAGGGCAGGAGGAGAAGGGGACAACAGAGGCTGAGATGGTTGGATGGCATCACCGACTTGATGGACATGGGTTTGGGTGGATTCTGGGAGTTGGTGATGGACAGGGAGGTCTGGCGTGATTCGGTTCAGTTCATGGGGTCACAAACAGTTGGACACGACTGAGTGAGTGGACTGAACTGATACTACCAGTATAAGAATGTACTAGATACAGAGACAATCAAAGAAAGAAAGAGGTATAATGGAAGGGGTGAAGCAGGTAAATACTTACTCTATTTCTTAAAAAAAAAAAAGCTGAAATGGTGTAGTATGTTATTAATTGTTCACATGTTTGTTCCCTTAATAGCCTGTGGGCTTTAGATCATTAAGGAAGATAGGTCTATGTTTTTTATTAACTTGTAGTTTCAGGGTCTGATTATAGGGAGTGGTCAATAAAACTTTTGCAGGATTATTTCCTCTGTTACCATAATATTTCAAAAAAACACAAGAATATAATATACTTGTTTTTAACAGTCGTACACACTGATAACCTACATTTAAAAATTAAATAAGTATTTTATTTAATGCAATAAAAATAGTGCCAAAAGGACTTTCATTTTTTGCCCTTGAAGGGTCCAGTATAAATATTCTAGTTCTTAATTCAGTGCTAAACTCAAAGCTCAGGTGCTACAATCTGTACCTGAACAGTTAATTAGTAATACTTACGATGTGTTTATGGAACACTTCAGTGTGGCCCAAGTAATGAGCTATATTCTTTACACAGACTGTCATTTATGTTCCCAACAGTAATCCTAAAAGGTGAGTATCTCATTTTACAGATCTGATGAGGGTAGTTTAGCAGGTGGAAAGTAACATTTTTTTCTTCTATAGTTGTAATACATACATTTTAGATATACAAACTATTTGTACAATGCACTAATCTGTGGAAATAGCACCCTTTTACCTGCTAATGGACAAATGCAAAGAAAACTGAATATCAGCTACCCAATTCTACCTCTATTAAAGGACTGAAAAGAAGGGAACATTTAGAACATTAAACCTGTATCATCACAACATGCTTTGATGTTACATTAGTGTATTTCATTATGGGTATCTGGACAAGTAATGTCTGGCACATTAATTAGCTCTGGCTAGGCATATCCTTGCTGGTTTACAGGTCCTTATTGTTTTTCCTGGCTTTAATATGACTTTGGCAACCTTGAACTTATTTATGTAAAAATAAACTGACCTGACCCTTTTGCATGCTCAAGGATCTGAGTGTTCTATGTATGTTTAATATTATTTCCATGTTACTACCTGCTGCTAGATAATTAGTTCTTGAAACTCTTCCTGAGTTTCAAGCAGTGAACACATATGATGATCTGTTTTAATGTCAAGTTTCCATTCCAAGTTTGTAATTTGCCTATTAATTTCTCTCTGCTATGTGGGAACCATGCTTCATCACTCCAGAATATATATGAGGACCCACCATCACATTAAGAGTGGCTAACAAATAGGCGTATTACCTCATGGTAGAACAAATCAAATCTCCTTTCTAATGCATTCTTCACTTCTTTAAAATATCAAGTGATTTCCTTGCCCCCTATAAAGCTGTTTCAGCTAATGGATAGCTAAGCAACTGCCTTTTTTTCTTCTCTAAAAGGCAGTCTCTCAAAAGCCCCCTTGAGTATTTTAAGATCAGTGGGAGAGATTCAAAGTGAATAGCTGACAAAAACTATTTTAAGTGGTGTTTTAAGCCACACCTTTACCCACAAATATTCTAGAATTAGGAGCAGTTTGGAGAAAAGCCCTTTTTAAGCAGAAGGATCCAGAACTCTTACACATGAGGTTCCAAGAATCTTGTCTAGATATCTGTCTACGAACTGAATGATTCTATGAGTGAAGTCAAATACACCTGAAGGGCAGAGCTGAAGGCAGATGTCCTTGAACTTTTAATCCTGTTTCAAAACAAACAATTCAGTAAGATAAAATTGAAAATGCCATATATTAGAGAAGCTGGATACAAGGGATCTTTCTCAAGTGCTGGACAAAGAGCAAGAAAAAATCCTACCCTGTTGCTAAATATCCATCAAAGAAAGCAGAAGAGCCACAGAAGCTTGTAAGAGCAACAGAAGACCCAAAGGGCACTACTGATACAAACCCAGTGGGTGAAAGTTCATCCCTTTAGTGGGATACTCTGATACAGCAAATACAGAATAGCTTTTATTTCGAGTTTATTTGTCTACAGGTATACAAATCTTGGGTTTGTGTTGTTGCTTTGATTTCTAGTGTCATATATAAACTCGATTTACTCTGATAATACTAGTGCTTAAAGAACATACATGCAATTTCAATAGTTTTATAATTTGGGAATTGGGGAACAGGAGAAAAACACATTCTTACTCAGCTGTAAGTCTAATTTAAGTCTTTAGTAGATGGCGATACACTATCCCCTTTCTCTGCTTTTTTTCTCAACATGGCACCCCTCGAGAGCTTCTCCAGGCTCAGAATAAACACACATTCCAGTACAACTCCTTCCTAAATTCAACCAGTTAAAAAGAAATAGCAGCAAGGTCACCATCCAGTTCTGTTGCAGAGGACTCTAACATGATATCCTAGAACTCGTGTTACTGTGCTGCACGCAAAAACCCCAGAGAGATGACAACATTTTGTTCTCAATAAAACTAAATGTGGAATTTGAAGACATAATATTTAAACTCTCTGAAGCACAATGTCATGAAAGAGCTATGGCAGTAGGAAGTCCCAAGGGAACCTGAGATTTACTATCTGATGAACTGGAAAGCAGGCCAATTTGCTAGAGGTCTGATTTGCCAAGTAACCAATTTGCAGAATTTACAAAATGTACTCTTTACCAACATCTTGTTTAACTATCCAGTTTGTAGCAATTCAAACTGAAAAGGAAAAACTTTTTTTTAACAAGTTTTGATGACTTCTGAGGTTTTGATTGTCTCTCATTGGCTATCTTATTAATTTGCTACAGCTGGACAAAACTGAGAAGGAAGGGGCAGAGACTGAAAGGTAAGGGGAGAGTCTGAAGCCTCAGGATCGTGGAACTCTGGTTCCAACGGCGGTGCCGGCCTCTCTGATGGGACTTTGCTTCCACTCTTCTGCCCCCTCTCTACCGCCACTTATGTGAATGTATGGTCTGACAGAGAAAAGAGACCCTCTGAAGAGGATGTCTGCGGCCTAGACACAGGGCAGAAACTGGAGAAAAAGAGGCAAGGTGCTTTTCCCCAAGGACTGGCTCCTGGGGAAAGAGAAAATTCTGACTGAAAGCTCAAGGAACTCTTTCCAGGAGGGACTTCTGCCAGGATGCGGGAACACAGGGCTGCCTGGCCCTAGGAGAGACACAGAGCCCAGGCTTAGGCAGCGACAGTGTCTCCCGCTCATGCCAGCCACGGGATGATCTGGGCACGGTGTCTTCCCTGCGGGGACTGCAGAGCAGCATTCTCCCAGCAGGTCAGAGCCCATGAGACAGCAATACTTGGAAGTTCTTGATGGACACTTGGAGAGAAATGACAAGGTTCAGCAGCCAGGCTAGAGAGGGCTCCAAGATAGGACTTTCTGACATTAGTCCAAGCTCATCTGCACCTTTAGGCCAGGAAGACTTGGCGACATACTTTTTAAACATTGTTCTTGAATTAAAACCAAGTTGCTCCACAGCTCTGCTGACACCCTAATTTCAGATTTCTAAGAGAAAAAAAATTTCTGTTGCTTAAAGAAAAAAAAAAAATCAGGGATTTCCCTGGTGGTCCAGTGGCTAAGACTCTGAGCTCCCAATGCAAGAGGCCTGAGTTCAATCCCTGGTCAAGGAACTAGATCCCACAAGCAGCAACTAAGACCCGACACAGCCAAATAAATAAATAATTTTTTTTTTAATCGAGTTGCTTCTCTTCTAATAGAGGCAAATTATATGTCTAAAGGGAGAACTGTTCAAAAAATTTGCCTTAAACAACTGAGTTCTTCATACTATAGACATTGTTAGGAAAGGGAGGAAATTATAAACTATTCAGTCTTAACTCTTTTATACCATTTAGTTTTCATTTTCTATTAGACTATTTGTCATCCTACTCTCTGAAAAAGATAAATTAGATAAAAAGCCTATTCTAATAGATGTAAAAACCTTATATTACAAGAGAACTTTTTAGGCTTCAGAACTTCAGACGATAAGTTGATGCATCAAGATCTGTATCTCTGAATCACAGAATTTTAAATTCAGTACAGTCAGTTTCTATTTAAAGTTCCCCTAATGTGTTTTCTATTTCTGAGAAATTGTATAATAACAAATACAGTTACTAAAAATAATCTCTTTGAAATTACAGTAACCACATGAGAAAGATGCTGCATTCTGTAGTCTCAACATTATTTTTTTTTAAGCACTACCATGTTTAAATAGCCAAAAATTGCTGAGAATTTTTATAAACAAAAAGCGCTGAAGATTCTTGAAATCTCAGAAAATCATCAAGTCTTACTGAGAGCTGGGAGAGATTGCAGAAGCCTTCCAGTTCTATTTTATCCTCTCCCCTGGTTCTCAGGGCAGGGTCTGTTTCTAGAAGGGAATATCTACCACAGTCGAGTGTTGGTGGGGAGGGCAAGAAGGGACAAGGTCATGGTTTTATGAAACTGGGGAGACTGTCCTGGTTCAGCTGAATGTGGGGGTGGGAGACTGACTGCAAAGCTTGTAAAGCTGCGAGGGGTAAGGCTCTGGCAACAGTGTCCACAGCTCTTCTAAGAAGCTTGTGTATGAAAGGAAGAAACTGAGCTAAAGGTGTTATTGTGTAGATGAAGTATGAGGATTCTGGACCAGGGTGGAGTGGAAGGCTAAGAGAGGTGCTAAGTTTCTTCTCTCCAGTGAAATGAGGGCTGAGGCAGAAGATGGAGGTGTTTGACTGATATCTGAGAAGGGTAAAAGTTGCCATAGTTGGACACAGAAGGCTCAGAAAAGAATCAAGTTTTTCTTTTTTTTTTTTAACTCCAAGTTGCATTACATTAGAGTTGAATTAAGATCACAAAGTAGTAAGGTGTGGCAATGACTAGCTTTCCCTTGAGCAGACAACAGGAAAGTACCTACCCTGCTGCTGATTGAGAGAATTCTTCTTATCTACCTCCTATTTCTCTTACTGAGATTGTGACTTGGGTAGTACAAAGCCACTCAAATATCTAACACTTTACTTTCATTCATGTCTTTTAAGGAAGCCTAGAGTTTTTAAACACAGTGATGTTGGTAGCTTATCCATGGGCGTCAAAGAACATTGTTGGAAAGATCACTAATACTTTATGGTGTGCTTGAGCAGCAAAGGACATCACTGAAGACATAAGAATTTCTATCAGTCTAGAATAGCTTAGCCAGTTCTTATGGATTCTAATCATTGAGGAAGTCTAGTAACCTAAAAGTAGAAAAAAAGTGACACTAATTGTCATCACAGAAAGATTTTTTTTCTATAAGCTGCATCATCAACTGTGATCAATTTTAGATGACAATTATAAGAAGACATCCAAAGAACTTTCCAGAATACTGTCAGAGTGTGGTCATATGCCACCAGTCTCTACACTATACAAACAATGATCTTCTTTAACCTTCTTTAAGACTGGCATCTGTACCTACAAAACATATCTTGGATGTATTCATTCAAGTCACCAAGAAGCACCCCCTTCACCCTGGCAAAAAATAAAGCCATTCTAGATATGAATCAGATCACCAGAATAATTAAGAATTAAAAAAAAAAAAACCCAACTGAAACAATGGAGCTATTTTTGGCTATATGTATTGAGGACTGCAAAAACGGAGCAAGAGCAGGGTATTGGAGAAGGAAACGGCAACCCACTCCAGTGTTCTTGCCTGGAGAATCCCAGGGATGGGGGAGCCTCATGGGCTGCCGTCTATGGGGTCGCACAGAGTCGGACACAACTGAAGTGACTTAGCAGTAGCAGAGCAGGGTAATCAACAGGTTAGTAGTGTAGAAAAGTGAGGTTCATGCATGCAACTGCAACACAAACTTGGTGTCTTTTTTAAAAATTTAAGTATAGTTGATTTACAATGTTATATTAGTTTCAGGTATACAACAGTTATTCAATACTTTTTATGGATTTACTCATTTAAAATTATTATAGAATTTGGTTATATTCCCTGTGTTGTACACCATATTATCTTATTTTACACCTAAGTTACGTCTCTTAATCACCTTCCTCTATCATTCCCTTCCTCTACCCATTCCCCACAGGTAACCACTAGTTTGTCCTCTGTATCTACGAGTCTATTTTATTTTTTAGGTTCCACATATAAGTGAAAACAAACAGTATTTGTCTTTCTTTGTCTGACTTTTTTGTAAATTACTGCTATATAGTAAACTAATTTAGTTATACATGCATATACATTTTTTATATACTCTTTTCCATTATGGTTTCTCATAGGATATTAACTATAGTTCCCTGTGCTATACAGTAGGACCCTGTATATATCCATTTTATATATAAAAGCTTACATCTGCTAACCCCAACCTCTACTCCATCCCTCCTCCAACCCTCTCCCCCTTGGCAACCACCAGTCTGTTCTCTATGTCTGAGATTCTGTTTCTTAGATTCTGTTTCTGTATCATCTGCGTCATGCTTTAGATTCTACATGTAAGTGGTATCATATGTAGATGAATGTCATATGTATTCATCTTTCTCTGACTTAGTGTGATAATCTCTAGTTGCATTCATGTGGCTGCAAATGCCATTATTCCATTCTTTTTTATGAATGAGTAGTTGTTGCTGTTACTCAGTTGCTAAGTCATATCTGACTGTTTGAGACCCCAGGAACTACAGCAAACCAGGCTTCCCTGTCTTTCACTATCTCCAAGAGTTTGCTCAAACTCATGTCTACTGAGTCAGTGATGCCATCCAACCATCTCATCCTCTGTGGCCCCCTTCTATTGCCCTCAATTTTTCCAAGCATCAGGGTCTTTTTCAGTGAGTCAGCTCTTTGCATCAGGTGGCCAAAGTACTGGAGCTTCAGCATCAGTCCTTCCAACCCCTTCAGGGTTGATTTCCTTTAGGACTGACTGGTTTATCTCCCTGCTGTCCAAGGGACTCTCAAGAGTCATCTGCACCACAATTTGAAAGCATCAATTTTTTGGCACTCATTCTTCTTTATGGTCCAACTCTCACATCCATACATGACTAGTGGAAAAACCATTGCTGTGACCATATAGACATTTATTGGCAAAGTGATATCTCTGCTTTTAAATGACTGAGCAGCATTCCACTGTATATATATATACACATACTTATCTTCTTTACCTTTTCATCTGTCAATGGATATTTAGGTTGTTTCATGTCTTGGCTACTGTGAATGGTGCTGTGAACATGGTGGTTGACATATCTTTTTGTATAGATATGCAAATAGCAAAAATTCATTTTATGGCTGAGTAGTATTCCACTGTGTGTATAAATGTGTATGTGTATATATATACTACATCTTTATCCACTCATCTGCTATAGATTGTATCCATATCTGGTTAAAACTGAGTTGTCTCAATAAGAATACAGTTAAATGGCTATAGAAATTTAGAGAAAAAAAGAGATTACTTCTAGATGATAGAATCTGGAAGGTGTATGGATGAGGTGGCCACAACTAATAATGATCCTCTTTAGTTCATTTCTTAACCATATCAAGTATCTCTATTTAATAATTTCAGCAGGAAAAACAAAGCTAAAATACTGAGTGACTATCCAAAGAAAATACCCTATACGATACATACACCAATACATAGGAACCTGAAAAATCCAATGAGTGGAAATTTAATATTATAGGCAGAAACTATCACAGAATTGATGGCAGTTTTGGCAAAATTTCTTTTCCTCTTTCCTCTGCATTTTATTCACTTCACACTGGCCTACTCTGGACATGTCAGCAGACAGACCTAGAATTTGAGGGTTTTATCTGTTGTAACCATTTATTCTCAAGGTGAGAGTATGACATTTTAACAGTATCTTACCAGATACTGTGCTGGGGTTGAGATGGGAAAACCTGGATACAAATGGATGGACCAGTATCATTGAAATACGGAAAAAAATCAAGTGTATGTTCTCTGGGCTTTGGGTATGGGCAACGGTGATGGGGAATACTTCTATTGCTATGGTGATGTAGAAGTCAACATTTTACTGCATTTTAATGAAAGCAATGAAGCCTGTGATCTTGGAGTTGAATTATGATTGCTATTTGTACCTCTATGTCCATATGGCAAAAGAGGCAATTAGAAGCATCTGAGAAACTTCTATTTTAGCTTCTCAAATGAATAATGCCAAATGAAATTCTGTAATGCAAATTAAGATCTAAATACAGAGTTTTATTTTATCAATAAGCCACAATAATATCTTCTGAATTGATACCCAATAAATGACTAGTTGCATCTCTTAGCTAACTTAGCTATATCTTAAATTTGTGTAGGCCAACACTTTAAAAACATGCCCCTCCTCAAGAGGAGCTAATTGAAGTACAAAATGAAATTAACTGGTTCATAAAGAGATCCATCCACCACTCTCACACAATTTGGTGGGTCTGCTTCATTCACTAATTTATTCATTCACTTTTACTGACCGATAGAAGAGCACTGCCTTAGGCAGAGAAACAGAAACAGACAACTGGCAAACCTATGATTCTTACCCTCCTAAAACCTACAAACTAGGGAAGCGGATAAAACATACTTGCAAATTACATGATTCTTAAGAGTGGTTCAGCTACTGTAGAAGACTACAGGGTGCCAGCTGAAGAATTCAAGAAATGATCTACCTGAGCTGGGTATAAAAGAACGGTAGTTTTGAAGAAAGGTTGAAGAGACAAGACAGTTGTAAAAGGTGACGGGAAGGAAGGAGAGAGACCGGTGCAGGCAAAGTGAGTCTCCACTTCGGCTAAAGCTTCAGTTATTGTGGGAAGCCAGACTGGGCCTGGAGCATGAGATCAGAGAGCTCAACAATGCTTTTACTTGTTTTTATCAGCTTCCTTTTCTCATTTTCTACAGCAACTATTTCAAACTCTCATCATTCACCTCTACCCCATATCTCTCCATCGTAAGCATCATGTTACCATCTGATCCTTGACCTGACAGAACAGTCTTTCATCAAAGCACCTCTCTCTTACCCCTTACTCCCCAAACCAAAATATATATTCAAGCTCAGCCATACTTCCTGCCTTAGAAAATGAGGCATCCCTTTAATTTTCTGCTCCTGATCACTCTGATTTCTCAGAAAACTTGCTCCATCATCAATCCATTTCTCTTTCAGCATTTCCACTATTAAATTTCCTCAGCCTTTAAAAACACTCAACTCCATCAGTAATACTTGATATGGCTTCCTCCTCTGCTGATTACTCCAGCAAACTCCCTGTAGGAAGCACCTAAACTTGCTGTCTTGACTCATTCCACACACATCTGGTTTCTGGCAGCCCCAACTCCTGTGAAACTACTCTAAGGTCAACAAATGCATTTTAATGCTGCACCCAAAGGGTTCTTCTCTGTCTTTACATCCAAAATTCTATCTAGAATTTCAGATAAGTTGATAACATTTTAGAAAATGAATCCCTCAAAGTCAATGAATATTGAGCCTTGAAAATCAGCCAACTATTGCTGAAGAAGATTGATTTAGATGAAATCAGTATTTACTGATATTTATTAATGGACTCCCTATCCGGGTTTCCAACTTCAAAAAAACACTTTAAGGCATAGTTATTAAAAGTATGAATTGGGGTATTACAGGGTAGGGATTAGGTTTTATGGCTAACTCTGTAGGTCTCTAGAGTGGCAATCACTAAGTAAATGGTTGCACACACACATAAAAATTGCAATATAAAATCATGGCCATTTACAGCCATATACAGAAAAAGCCAAAAAAATTTTCTGTAAGTGTCAAAACTATTTGTAAAAACACAAATAAGACATTTCTCCAATGATTCTTTCTTAGGGAACAGTTTTGTAATTAGGATGAATCATGCTTTTTTCCCTACTATATGGCATCATGCAGTCTGCAAATACCTCTCTCATAGATCAAAAAAGATGTGTTTTTTTTTTAAAAAACAAAAACCAAAAAACATGAGATGCAATCACTTTTACTGAGTCTTCCTTTAGGCTGAACATAATTAAGGCAGAAATCTCAAAATAAAAGACTATTTTGGGATGACTATGATGATGGAAAGCCAAGAGATCTTATTTTATCTGAGAACAAGTAGTAAATTGCTTAGGAAGATAATCAACTCTAAGAATACTAAGAAGGGAACAATTTCTCAAAAAGCAGAGAATTTTTACAAAATAACAAAAACTACTTTCACAACTTCCACCATTTCTGATTCCTTTTGTTTTTCTCTTTGTTAGAAGTGAGATTTCACAACAACTAAGACTATCTCTCTAACTCTTATCACTTAAAAAGATGAACCAGGCCATTCTCCATGACTGGATCTCCAACCTCGACTGTGCTCTCCCAGTATCTTTACCAAATCAAATGCAAATTGTTCCTCAGGATCTAAGTCAAAGTCTGGTTCCCTAAACTCTCCTGATCTGCCAGTTCTTATCCGGCCCTTCTCTTCTGCCTGGGGTACTGTCTCCATGGTAGCTGATCATACACTGACGTTCGGAATGTGAGCACAGGAAGATGCTCATCATGAATTTTATTCTCGTGCTGTCAGCAGCATGCCTTGGTCATACAGGATTACGGGATTATGTCTTTTGAAGAAAACGGTTTGGGGTTCCACATGGGAGAGTTTGATAGAACTTTTGAGACTGTGGTACCAAAGTTTTAAAATCCTGTATTTATCATTTATTTATGATTTACATCTTCCCCATCTCCTCATAGATTTAAAATGGCCTTTAACAGAAGATAAAATAAAAACATGGCTCACAGTGCCAAAGTCAGGTATTAAAATATGTGTGTGCACAGGGCTTGCAGGAAAGGCATATTATTATCCAAGCTAAGAAAAACTGCTCTAGTCAAACATAAACCTTAACAATGACCTTCTCAGAAGTCAAGGCATAGTCTTCCTAGATTCTGCTCACTGCATTAAGCTTTTGGTGATTTACAATGGTGATGAGCTAGCTTATAGCAGAAAAGGAAGTGTCAGTCAGTGTCTTTTCTGGACACAGTTATCACTGCTCTTGGGGAGCAGACCTAACTGAATTTGGTTAACTAGCACTCCTCAAAGCTGAACAACAAATTATTCCTGTTTTTGCAGACCGCACTTAGATGTCATTATTATAAGAGATCCACCATTTGGCCCTGATATGCTTCTAGTCAGGAGAGGGACTTCGTGCTATTGGTGTGAGTACATGGAAATTATACTTTGAACATGCTTTTCTGGGTCACAGGACTTAGTTGCTTTCATCCAGAACAGAATTTTAACGACATTTAACAACGACAACAGGTTCATATCAGTAATCTAAACAAAGTTTCCAAATAGTTAAAGATTAATTTTTGTTAAGAAATGATTAATGAATATCCTCTCTTATTTGTAAAAATATCATTAATATGTTGGTTCCAATATTAGTTTTCTTAATAATTCAAGCCATTGAGACACATGTGCTTTCCCCTCCTATATAACTATTATGAGAAAGCGGGTGAATTAGAAAGTTACGAACACACTTTGTACATCTTACATTTCGTAAGTAGAGAGGGGCCAGCTTAGGATAACTGCACCAGGGCTTGTTTTGCTCAGTCCATCTATGACAAAGTGCATCTGGGCGCTCTTAGCAATCAGATGATAAGTAGGGGGATGCCTATATAGTAAAATATATAATAGCACATATAAATGTAATAATTTTATATGGAATATAATTATGTGAAATAAAATGGAAAAAATAATTCTTTCATTTAGAAAGCCATTCAGGTAATTTTCAACATTAATAAGCAAATAATTTCTATACTTAGTTTCATTTTCTTGTGGACAGTTCCACCAGAAATTTCTGGCTGGAATTTCTGGTTGGAATCTATGTTTAAAAAGTGGAGGCACATGAACTTGGTTTACATGTGCACATGCATAAGCACACAAACACACACACACCAACAAAGGTCAGTATTGTTTTAAAAATACCTTTGCAATACTCAAAACGAGCATCAGTTCATTTAATTTCTGGCTGGAATTTCTGGTTGGAATCTATGTTTAAAAAGTGGAGGCACATGAACTTGGTTTACATGTGCACATGCATAAGCACACAAACACACACACACCAACAAAGGTCAGTATTGTTTTAAAAATACCTTTGCAATACTCAAAACGAGCATCAGTTCATTTAAAAAACAAAAAGCACAATGAGAAGAGGTCTAGAAACTACAAAATACAGAAAAAAAATTTTTAATTATATTTAATTATTTTAAATAAGGAAGGAAAAAACCTATAAAGCAAATCTACAAAGCTAAAAGAGAAAAGGTACCTTTAAAAGTACTGAAATGGACATGTGCTCAGAAAAAAGGACAGGCCCAAAAAAGAAAAATCATACATCCACAATGAAATTATACACTATATAAAACCAAAAGGCAGACATAATTTCCCGTTCAAGAGAATTTCTGTATGAAAAAGTCCACAGCAGTTAGATTCAGGCCAACATCTCCACGTTGAGAATTAACTTTGATTTTCAGATGAACAGGAAGATAAAGTATATTGTTACATACATTGTGCACATGCACTGAAACTCTTGTTTTGCTTCATTATAAGGACATGAAGATTGAGTGTTTAGCTGCCAGTCGGTGAGATAACACCATGAGGGCAGAGCTGCTAGCATTCTCTGCTCTTGATTCATCTCTCTTCCTAACACGTTCAGAGTGAAAAAACTGAAAGATTTTAATGTATGTAACAGTATTTTTTACAATCAGATACAGCCTATAGAAAATTATCACTCAAAGGAAGTTCCACAAATTTTACTTACAAAGCTTCTTCCACAGTTCTAAATTTTAAAATAAACATATTTTGTAAGTGTCAGTTATCAGCAATTTTCACTGTACTACTTTTAAGATAATATAAACATTACACAGAGTACCAATACCTGTATATAATTTTCATTCATTTATACAAATGATAATCTAACCAATAGGAAAATATGTATTTTGAAAATTTTAAATGGTGTCATAAGACAGGCACTCATCACCCAGGCCTACCTTTCACACTATGATAAATAACTACCTTGACATTTATCATAGCTGGCCAGTGTTAGAGAAATAGTACATAACCCAAGAAAAAGGTTTCTCTCCTACTGAATTCAAGTGGTGCAGAGAGGCAGAAGACTGCAGTGACTATCTTGTGAGGGCTATCTCAGAAGCTGAAAGTGGTTGAGTAGAAATACTAATAACCCAGGGAAACACTTAAGAACTACAATTCTATACTGACTTATACATGATCAAATGCAAAGAGCTGGTCATCTAAGTTACAAATAATAGTCTTCTGTATGTCCCTTCTAATAGTGTAAATAATCTGGAAAAACTCAGCCTTACATGTATCCTGCACTAGTTTAAAACAAAGCAGGCAACTGTCTTAAGATGGCTTAAAAAAAAAAAAAATCAACTGTGCATCTGCCTTATGTGACTGTGTATCACTGCCATAAATCTCATCTCTGCTAAAATGAAGGGGTCTATATGGGGTGTCTGATCTCTAGACTGAACGTGGTAGAAGGCATTACTAATGGCAAGTGCATTAGCAAGTATGTGAGGTACGTTTGTGTATCTGTGAGATGCTGAAAACAGTATCTACAAGAACTTGTACAAATCTATCCTGAGTACCGGTAATATTCGTGACATTAGGATCCCAGATTTAAAAACAAGAAGACAGTATCTACCCTAAAGGAGCTCAGGGTCCAAGCTGCTGCTGCTGCTGCTGCTGCTGCTGCTGCTGTTGCTAAATTGCTTCAGTCATGAACGACTCTGTGCGACCCTATAGACGGCCTGAGACAGATTTTTCAAAAAAATCACTGATAAAAAAATGATTAAGACAAATGCGTAGAGTATGATGAGAGTTAAGAGGAGAGAACCTGATTAGGAAAGTGTCTGAAATGGAAAAGACATTTGAACTGTTTTGAAGGACCAAGGAGAGCTACGCAGATGACTGGGAACAGTTCAGGAAAAGGAGTAGCATGAGAAAAGCATGTTCCACCTGGCTGAAATGAAGACAGGGCATGCTGTCGTCATTTATAGCAAGAAACAAGACCAGAAAGGCCACACAGACAGGGACTGAGCTTTGGGCAATGGTCTTCTCGCTGGGCAAGGCACCATTCTGTTAAACATTGCCAGCAGTATCACATAAATCGCAATTGTTTTCTGCAGACCACACTGGCCACCCTCAGTTCAGAGGTACAGTCACCTTCAGTTCCTGCGTAAAATCTCAGTAGAGAAGGCTACTTCCAGCTCCACCTACAACTAAAGCCCTTGGACTAGTACTTAACTTATGATACAAAATATGCCTTATGAAGAGTCACCCAAATCTGTACAAACCAGTTCTCATCCAAAGCTCATGAGTGAAATACCAACTGTGGAGAATGGTTTAAAGCACATGCAGCCTCTCCATACCTTTAGTTAAAACAATGTCTTGACTTCTTACGAGGCTGCTTTTACTGAACTGCTCTTTCTCATTCTGCCATTAGCCAATGTGGGCAAGCACTCTGAGGCTATGTGGAGCACTGAACATAAAGATGCTGTGAAGCTGCTGGTCACCACAGTGCACATCCTTGGTGGGAATCAAAGAGCTTTAGTTTCATAAATGGGCATGCTTTTTCCGAGCACGTGGTTTGCTTTATTTTTTCCAAAAAAAAAAAAAAAAAAATTATCATGAGGATAACCTTGGGCAAAAGTAGAGTGGACATTAGCTCCATGGCCAAGGCTCATGGGAACTCAGGAATATTTCACTCAGGCCTCAGAGGGAGAAGAGGGAACAGGGTTGGTGAACAAGGAGATCATCGGGATCCAATGGCTGGGTCACCTGGACATCCTGGACATCCCCCAAACAGCTGGAGTTGACAGTCCCAACTGAGGTCCTTTGCAGCTGGAGGGGCTCAGCTCTTTGATATATCCTCCAATCAATCATCTTCCTCTTCAATGTTAATATCCTTTAGCTTCTTTTACTCAAGGGTTCTTTTAGTTCTTGTTCTCGTCATCTTCTCTTCTTCCTCCTCCCCACCACCACCGTGTTCTCCTTTTTCTTCTTTTTTAATATGTTTACTTATTTGTTTATTGGCTACACTGGGTCTTTGCTGCTGGGCGCGGGCTTTCTTGAGATGTGATGACGAGCAGGAGCTGCTCTTCACTGCGATGCACAGGCTTGCCATTGTGGTGGCTTTCCCTTTTTGCAGAGCCTGGGCTCTGGGGCACACAGGCTTCAGTAGCTGTGGCTTGTGGGTTCCAAGCGCAGTCCTAGTTGTCGTGGCACATGGGTTTAGCTGCTTCACAGGATGTGGGATCCTCCTGGACCAGGGACCGAACTCATGTCCCCTGAACAGGCAGACAGACTCCCAACCACTCCTTCCCACCAGAGAAGTTCCTTTTCCTTCTTTAATGGCTTCTGCCTTCTAATATCTTCTGGTTCCTCTACAGCTTTTAATTATGTCTTCTATCAACTCATGACCTCTGCTGTTTCTTGGCCATTGCTACCCTACCGTCTTCTCTCTATGTGTCTTTCTGCTTCTGAGGCATATGGTTTGCTGTACTCTTATGGCCCCTTGTCAATGATACCATTTGGTTCCTTTGTTTATACAAGGTGCCAGAAAGCATGGGGCCAATTTATAGACCCATATTTTATAGAATATTGAGCTTATAATATATCTTACATATACATAACCTTGTAAGAAATAGCTTGTCTATTAAATTCATACCTTTATTGTCCCTTTACCTTAAAATTTTTTATGTTGTGCTGCTGCTGTTATCATAATACACATATTTGTGTTGCCACTTTAAATCAGTATTGAACCATGGCAGGGTATAAATTACCTCAACCAAATAGCGATTGGTTCAAAAAATCTGAAGAGCACCTTTAATAAATAGGCCAGGCCTGTGCTGAAGTCTAGGATAAAAGCTGTCAATGGACCTGACCTGATCCTTACGGTCAGGAAACTGAGAGTTAATGGACAAAATGGATAATTAAATAAGTGACAATATCACAGGAAAAAAAAATGTTTATATAGGACAAATATAGTAGGAAAAGTATTCACATAGAGAACAAAGAAGTCTTACAATAGCTGGGAAGGCTTCCCAAAGGAACTCTCATCTAGGCTGCAACCTCCAGGCTGAGGAGGAGCAGCTCTGCTCTAGGGGACGGCTCAGAGTGTTGTGCACCTTGGGGGAGGAGGGGAGGTCAGCATGGCTAGGACAGTGGGACAGTCAGAGATGGCAGTTGGCCGGAAAGGCAAGCAAGGACCAGGTCACAAGGGGCCTGGAAATCAGTCAAAGGAACACAGTGGAACCCGAAACCATTGGCAGGGAGCTGACAGAATCCAATTTGCACTGTAGCATTTATTGCGTGCTTGCTATTTTTCAGGCACTGTGCTAAGTGCTCTTGGCTGCTTCAGGTGGCGCTGTTGAAGATCCACTTACCAATGCAAGAGACATGGGTTCGATTTTGGGGTTTGGAGGATCCCCTAAAGGAGGAAAGAGCAACCCAGGCCCAGTATTCTTGCCTGGAGAACCCCATGGACAGAGGAGCCTGGTGGGCTACAGTCCATGGGGCTGCAGAGTCAAACACAGCTGAGCAACTAAGTGCACACACACAAACACGTACGCGGGCTAAATGCTTCACATGCCTGACTTTACTGAGCCCTCAAGAGTCCTATAAAATCACAGGAAGCTAGCACTGTTATTACACCTATTTTACAGAACATGAAAATGAAGCTTAATGACAGAAATGGATCTGACCAGTCACATACTTCCTAGTCCCAAGGAAACCAGGATTCGAAGCCAGGTCTTTTGACTCTAGGCCCCAAGTGCCTAATGCAGTGTGCTGTCACATTCATCTACAAGTGGCCTGATTGACGATGATAATGATTCCACAGTGTGAGGACTAGAGGAGGAAATGCAGTTTAGGGTGAACGATAAACTCAATTATGAGCATACTGAAATGCCTGCAGAAACTTCATGTGGCAAAGGTCACATATATGGCTCTGAAATGAGTGGTTTTGAACTAAGATTTAGAATTAGGAGTCACGAGCACATGGAAGATTATCTGAGCCACTACCCTGAATGACATGTCCCAGGGGGAATGTGTGGCATAGAACAAAGGGGTCTGGGAGACCCTTATGAGGAACACAGAAAGGAATGAAGAACCTGCAAAAGTCTTGAGAGGAGGCCAGAGAAGCAGGAGAAAAAGTGAAAAGCCAAAGGGAGAGCATATATCAAAAAGAATTAACAGTGCCAAATGTTGCTAAGAGGAAAGTAATATAAAAGCATGAAGGTATTCATTAGATTTAGAAATAAAATCTTTGCCCTTAATGGTTTAGGTGACATGGCCGTTGCTTTCCTTTTAGGAAGGTAAGAGGTAAAATGTATTAAAGTGGCCATTAAGGAAAGTGCTAAGTCCTATTAGAGAGGAAAAGGATATTCAGTCCAGATGTATGCCAGGCAGGGGAAATGAGAATGGACCCTTAGGTGAAGATCGTTAAAGGAAGAATAGCATTTGGAGGTTAAAGATAAGACCAAAACCGGGAAGATCTTAGCCTGGACAGATATAACCAGAGGCAAAAGTCACAAAGCATAAGGCACAGTCAGGAATAGTCCATTAATTCAAATAGGTTGGCTCACACTGCATAAAATTTTAAAAATAGATTGGAACCACATTATAAAAAGTCCTGACTAAAGAATATGGAAGTAATGCAAATATTTAAATGTTTTTTCTCCCTGGAAAATGCCTCATTATTCTTTCTTGGCTCACATGCCACCTCTTCCATATCAAAAAAGACTAACTTTTCTGTATGTGCTTAAGTTACTTTGTATTCATATCTCTTGAATAATAATGCATTTTAATGTTTCCTAACCTGATGTCTTGGTATCTCAGCAAGTCATGTAACATATGTGCCCAAGAAATATTTTATGAACAAATGAAAACACAATTACATTAGAGTGGTACTTTATGAAGACCAAGTGTTAGCTGTGTGCAATATGGATTAGCAAAGATGACACCAGAGGTAGACCAGGAGAAAGCCAGAAAGAGTGAAAAGAGGTAATGGGACCCCACTGAATGGGGCCACTGTTGGAAATGTAGGAAGTTTCTCTAAAAGATGCTTTCAAGGCAGTATCATAGAATTTGGTGACTGAATGAAATAGAGCAGAACATAAGACAAGTATTTTTTTAAAACAAAAAAAACATACCCTGGACTCAGTAATTAGATTTAGAAATATATCCTAATGATTAGAGATGTACACACACTTTGGCATTATCTATGAGAGTATAAAACTGGAAACCATTTTAACTGAATAATAGAGGCCTCATTAAATAAAGTGGTACCTCTATCTGATGAAGCCCCATGCATATATTAACATAGCATACTTATAAAAAATTATGTAAGAATGGTGAAAATGTGCACATTATAGTAAATAAAAAAAGAAAAAACTTTACAAACAAAATAGAATTTACCCAGATTTTAAAAATAAAACGTGGAGAAACACAAGAAGACTGTATGTCATAAGGCACTGGATGTTTCTGAGAAGTGCCTGCCAAGACTACGGGTGCCATTTTCTTTTTCATAATTCATTTTTCAACTACTCTTTTTTTTTTACAATAAATAAAAAGATACATATCATTATATATGGAGCTTCCCAGGTGGCACTAGTGGTAAAGAACCCTTCTGCCAATGCAGGAGACGTAAGAGACGGCGGTTGGATCCCTGGTTTGGGAAAATCCCCTGGAGAAGGAAATGGCAACCCACTCCAGTATTGTCGCCTAGGAGAATCCCATGGACAGAGAAGCCTGTGGACTATGGTCCATAAGGTCGCAAAGAGTTGGACATGACTAAAGCAACTTAGCACACACATATACATCCTTACATGTGTGTGTGTGTGTACACACATATATGAAAAGAGCTAATATTATCAAGTCATCAAGGTATTTGAGAGTTGGTGGCAAAAAGAAAGAAAAACATAGACCATAATTTGAAAGGAAAAATAGTTTAAGCTTTAAGGATCAGAAAAATAAAGGAAGAGCTGGGAAATAAAGGAACCAGGGGAAAAAAAAAAAAAAAAGAGGTGCTTACAAAAAGGAAATCCTTGATGTATTTTCCCATTTAAACAAAACTCACAGTATAGCCAAGGATATCAGAGTGCAATCTGAGTAACACAGAAAAAACCTCTACACAATGATGATGATGATATTTTTGTAGCATCTGGAATAGAAAAACTGTTATTACATAGTAGGAAGAAACATAGGCTTTGCCATCAAAGAGACCCGAGTTCATGGCACTCCACTCAGCAGCCATTGAGACCTGGGCACGCTGCTAACTGAGCCAGTCTCCTTTGGTGTAGCACAAGGCCAACCACCAGGAAGCACAGTTTTGAAAACTAAGTGATTCGTAAGAAAGCAGCTAGTGAGGTAGCTGAGCCCACGAGTGTATCACCAGACTGACTCAGCAGATCTGCGCCTAAACACAAGTATGTTTTAAAAAGCTCCCTGGGCAGTTCTACTGCATGACAGCAACATGTGAACAGTTCAGTGCATGGAACCTGGCAAGTACTTGATAAATGTGACCTGGTTGTTTTAATGGACCTAACAGGGTTTCTACCATTTTAAATTAAGACTGTCATGACTTTCTTCACTGAACACAATGTCAAGTTCTGTCTGAAGTGAGCATCTCAGATGTTTTGCTATGACAAAGAGAAAATGAAAATGATCAATATAAATGCCATTTATGATCTAAAGCAGTACCATGGCATTCAAAGATTTGAAATGAGTGACTCCAAAGGTCTTTAACATACGGTCATATATAATTTTGCTCAGGCGAGTGTGGATCATTTCTGCTTCATGATGTATTAAGACCAAGTTACTTAGTTGATCTGTGTGATTTCCCACTGATCAATATCCAAATTTCCTTTAGGTTTTGTTGTATTTTATTCATCACCATGGATAAAAGCTTTGTTCTTTTAAAAACGGCCTCAAAAGAGAGTCTACAAAGATATCTGCAAATTTGGGGAAAGATGAAAATTTAGGTCTCAGGAAATAATATAATCTCAGAGATCTACTTCCACAATTACATTTTTTTCTAACATAAGGGAAAGGTCTTATTGTATTTTATACATAGTTTCCAGCAATAAAATGTCACATAAACAAGTCAGAGTGCAATGACACTTAATGCACAGAATATTCCAATAGTTTGTCTGCCTTTTCTTCCTGGCCTCCTCGAACACGCTGTTTGTTAGGAAGGGTCATCAAATGCAGTCCTGGGGGAGGCTCACCAATTAAGATAAATGCAGTGTTATGACTCTTGCTGGCCATTGTTCGTCCTCCATTTACACAGCCACTATGGGCAAGAAACGACTGGGTTATCAATAGGTAGCAAAAAGCCCAAGACATAAAAGTGGTCTAAAAGAAACACTGAAGACTGGGCTCTCTGTGATCAATATACTGGTATTACTTCCTAGAAAACCACCAGCTTTCTCAGAACAAATAAGAACTACCACAGACCAAAATGAGGGAGCCCAACACAGAACTATCAGATACTCTAACTGTAATCTGGGTGTTCAATTAATGCTTCTCTCTCCCTGAATATAAACTTGAGGAATTTTGGTCAGGTGTGCTGATCCAAAATGCCTAGTGGGAATTTACTTAATCTTTACCTGTTAAGTGTATATCCCCTAGATTAGTGGCAAGACAGTATTCTTCATTTCTTCATATTCAGAATTTAGGCATATGAACTAAATACTAGCTAAAATATGGATTGTTTTACTTTGACTTAAAAAACATTTTATTTCACATCTGAAATTAAATACATCCATATGTTTTAGCGTCTTAACACATGAGCTGTTTGCTTGAGTGACTTGATCTAGAAATGGAAAAAGTAAACACATGACTCTTTGGGAACAGGAATTAAGTTTTTCAACAACAATGGCACCACATAACCTTCTTACATACCATCTGTTAGTTTACGGCACAGGTCTTCAGTTCAATCAGACTGGTTTTTCCCTAGCTGACCACTCAGCTCTACCTGGCCAAACTCAGTGCCCATTCTTGTACTCTCCCTTTCCTGCCCTCAGCCATCCTTATTTTTTTAATGCCTATCCTAATTACATAAAGTCTCTAAGCTCCAAGGGAAATGCAGCTTCTTGAAGAAACCTTACCTGAGTATTTCAACATGAGCTCTCTTCACTGAACATATCTGTAATTGTGTCAGTCGCTCAGTCGTGTCCGACTCTTTGTGACTCCATGGACTGCAGCACACCAGGCTTCCCTGTCCATCACCAACTCCTGGAGCTTGCTCAAACTCATGTCCATTGAGTCAGTGATGCCATCCAACCATCCTCTGTCGTCCCCTTATCCTCCTGCCTTCAATCTTTCCCAGCATCAGGGTCTTTTCCAATGAGTCAGTTCTTCACATTTGGTGGCCAAAGAATTGGAGCTCCAGCTTCAACATCAGTTCTTCAAGACTGATTTCTTTTAGAATTAACTGGTTGGATCTCCTTGCAGTCCAAGGGACTCTCAAGAGTCTTCTGCAATGTCACAGCTCAAAAGCATCAATTCTTTGGTGCTCAGCTTTCTTTATAGTTCAATCTCACATCCATAAATGAGTACAGGAAAACCATAGATAGCTTTGATTAGATGGACCTTTGTTGGCAAAGTAATGTCTCTGCTTTTTAAAATGCTGTCTAGGTTGGTCACAGCTTTTCTTCCAAGGAGCAGCTGTCTTTTAATTTCATGGCTACAGTCACCATCTGAAGTGATTCTGGAGCCCAAGAAAATAACGTCTGTCACTGTTTCCATTGTTTCCCCAACTATTTGCCATGAAGTGATTGTGTAATTCAGCATAATAGTTTATACTATATACCACACAACCCAGCACATAATTAAACAGTCATATTATTTTTTATACTTCTATGAACATTATTCTTATCTATCCAGGAAGATTATAAACTTCTTGAAGGCAGGGTTTTGTTCAATGGAGTGTCTGACTTCTCACTCCCAACTAATTTAACTTGATTTTAAGTTGCCTCAAATGTGCACACCTATGCCATCTAATGATGAAGACAATTACTCCTGGTTACAACTCAGTGGCGGCTTCCAAACATGTAACAAAACCAATGGTGGAGGAAATCCTTACTTGTTTAAAAATCAAAGAATAAAGCTACTATTGTTAAAAAATAATACAGCAGCAGTGATAGTAGTAAGTACAACTACATTTTGGTGCATTAAGTTAACATTTTTAAATTGTGTGATAAATTTATTAACAGTGTGTAATTGAAAATCAAAACCAAAAACTTTCTCGTGGAAAAGCACCTTTCTAACTGAGCAACTTCTTTTGGATCTGGGTTAATCTAGTACCAAAAAAGAGTTACATAATCACTTACTGAATTGTCCTGTGATTAGAGGTACATATAAAATAAATTATCCGTGATAGATACTGATCAGTGTAACACACATAGCACTCAGAAGATGGTAGTACACTGTGCTTATCTATTCAGACAAAAGAAAACATTCAACTCACCTAATACTGATTTAGTCTTTATTATGTGAAGACAATACATACCCTTAAGAAGGTTATAATCTAGTAAAAATATAAAATCAAGTACAAAAATGATGGAGATCAAGGTACTCAGGAAAAACTTTTCACCATTATTATTACAAGAACAACACATCTGATCATGTTATATAATGGGTGCTGTATTCAGGTTAAGTGTGTGTTTCTAAATATTCTTAGTCTTGGTGAAGTATATTGTAAACAGGCTCAGAAACTACTTTCTTTGTTATGCATTTTCTCTTCTTCAGTATTTCTTGCTAAGACTTCTTAACTGTAACTTCTTTATGTCTTAAACTTCTCACCTGCCTTGTGTTAGCTATTAGGTGTCAGAAACAGTGAATTCAGTTACATGTGTGAGTTAACAATAAAGATGTTCAGTTCAGTCACTCAGTCGTGTCCAACTCTTTGTGACCTCAAGAACTGCAGCATGCCAGGCCTCCCTGTCCACCACCAACTCCTGGGGTTCACACAAACTCATGTTCATCAAGTCAGTGATGCCATCCAGCCACCTCATCCTCTGTCATCCCCTTCTCCTCCTGCCCCCAGTCCCTCCCAGCATCAGAGTCTTTTCCAATGAGTCAACTCTTCGCATGAGGTGGCCAAGGTACTGGAGTTTCAACTTTAGCATCAGTCCTTCCAATGAACACCCAGGACTGATCTCCTTTAGAATGGACTGGTTGGATCTCTTTGCAGTCCAAGGGACTCTCAAGAGTCTTCTCCAACACCACAGTTCAAAAGCATCAATTCTTCGGCGCTCAGCTTTCTTCACAGTCCAACATCTATTCCTGACCACAGGAAAAACCATAGCCTTGACTAGACGGACCTTTGTTGGCAAAGTAATATCTCTGCTTTTTAATATGCTATCTCATGATAATTGTTCTTTTAATTTTTATTTCATATTAAAGTTGATTTACAATGTTGTGTTAACTTCAGGTGTACAGCAAAATAATTTAGTTATACATATATGCATTCTTCTCCTGTATAGGTTGTTACAGATTACTTAGTAGGGTCCCCTATGCTATACATTAGGTCCTTGTTGATTACCTATTTTATATACAGTAGTACTGGAGAAGGCAATGGCACCCCACTCCAGTACCCTTGCCTGGAAAATCCCATAGATGGAGGAGCCTGGTACGTTGCAGTCCATGGGGTCACTAAGAGTCGGACACGACTAAGCGACTTCACTTTCACTTTCATGCATTGGAGAAGGAAATGGCAACCCACTCCAGTATCTTGCCTGGAGAATCCCAGGGACGGGGGAGCCTGGTGGGCTGCCATCTATGGGGTCGCACAGAGTCGGACACGACTGAAGTGACTTAGCAGTAGCAGTATACAGTAGTATGTAGATATTACTGCCATCTCATAATTTATTTCTCCTCCCACATTTGCCCTTTGGTAATCGTAAGTTTGTTTTCAGAGTCTGAGTTTTATTTCTATTTTGTAAATAAGTTAATTTGTATCAATTACCTCTGATCTAATTTTCCATTCAAGGCCAGTGTTTCCTGATTGATTTTCTTTCTAGACGATTCTGTCCATTGATCCAAGTGGTGTCGAAGTCCCTCACTATTACTGTGTCAGTTTCTCCTGTTATGGCTGTTAGTCTTTGCCTTATACTGAGGTGCTCTTATGTTGAGTGCATATATATTAATGGTTGTTTTATCTTCCTGATCACTTGATCATTATGTAGTATCCTACTTTGTGTCTTGTAGTAGTCTTTTTTAATGTCTGTTTTTTCTAATATGAAGACTACTACTCCAGCTTTCTTTTGAATGCCATTTGCATGGAATGCCTTTTCCATTCCTTTACTTTCAGTCTGAATATGCCCTAGATTTAGTGGTCTCTTGTGGACAACATACATACAGGTTTGATTTTTGTGTCAATTCACCCAGTCTGTGTCTTTTGGTTGAAGCACTTAATCCATTTACATTTAAAGTAATTATCAATATTTATGTTCTTATTGCCATCCTGTTCATTGTTTGGGGTGTGTTTTTTGCTTTTGGGGGGGTTGTTTTTTCTTCCCTTCCTGTTTTGTCTTCCTCTCATGTGATTTGATGGCTACCTTTAGAGTTTTGTTTGTCTTGCTTATTGTGTGTGTGTGTCTACTGTAGAATTTTGGTTTGTTGTTGCCTTGAGGATTTGATATAGCAGTCTATTCGTGTGTGTATGTGTGTGTGTGTGTGTGTGTGTGTGTGTGTATCCACACACGTACACACAAATTAAGTTGCTAGACTCTTAATTTCAAATGCATTTCCAACATCTTTCATTTATAATTTCCTCTTGTCAGAGTTGCTCATTTTGATACTACATTTGTGAGTGGATGATTTCCTAGCTTTACTGTATGTTTGCCTTTACTGGCAAAGTTTTCTCATTTGTAATTTTGTTTGTAGTTGTGGCTTTTTCTTTTCCATCTAGAGAAGTTCCTTTAGCATTTGCTGCAAAGCTGTTTTGGTGGTGCTGAATTCTCAGATTTTGCCACTCTGTAAAGCTTTTGATCTTTCAAAAAAAGATTTTTTGATCTTTCTCTTATTTTGAACCTGAATAAGAGTCTTCCGGGTTATAGTATTCTTGGTTGTAGCTTTTGCCCTTTCATCACTTTAATATATCATGCCACTCCTTTCTGGCCTTCAGAGTTTCTGCTGAACAGTCTCCTGATAACCTTATGGGAGTTCTCTTTATGCGATTTGTTGCTTTTGCCTTGTTGCTTTTAATATTTCCTCTTTAATTTTGTTCAATTTGATTAGAGTTTGTCTTGGTGTGTTCATCCTTAGGTTTCTCCTGTATGGGACTCTCTGTACTTCTCGACTCAGGTGACTGTTTCCTTTACCAGGTTAGGGAAGTTTTCAGTTAATATCTCTTCAAATATTTTCTCAGGCCCTTTCTCTCTTCTGGGACCCCTGGGATGCAAGGTGTGTTTAATGTTGTCCCAGAGGTCACTGATCCTGTCTTCATTTCTTTTCATTCTTTTATTCTTATTCTGTACTGCAGCAGAAGTTTGCACCAATCTGTCTTCCAGCTCACTTATTCTTCTGCCTCGTTTATTCTGATATTGATTCTGTCCAGTGTACTTTTTCAGTTAAAAGCTTCCAGCTCTTTATTAAACATTTTGGTATCATTTTGGTCTGTGCCGCCATTCTTTTCTGAGATCTTAGATCATCTTTACCATCAAAACTCCGAATTCTTTGTCAGATACATTACCTGTCTCTAGTTTGCTTCCCTGTTCCTCTGGAGTTTTATCTCATTACTTTCTCTGGAACATATTTTTCTGCCATCTCATTTTGCCTAACTCTCTATGTTCATGGTCTCTGTTTCTTAGGCTGTAGGATTATAATTCTTCTTGGTTCTGGTTTCTGTCTCCCAGTAAGTATGGCTGGCCCAAGGAGGCTTGTGCATGCTTCCTGGTGGATAGAGCTGCGTTCCATCCCTCTGGAGGGCAGGGCTGTGTCAAAGGGTGTGTTTATAGATGGCTGTTGGCTCAGGACAACTTTAGGGAGCCTGTCCCATGATTGGTGGGGCTCTGTTCTCACCCTGTTGGTTGTTTGGCCTGAAGAGTTCCATCACTGGAACCTGCAGGCTGTTGGGTGGGGCAAGATCTTGGTGCCAAACTCGCAACCTCTAGGAAAGCTTACACTGAAGAGAATCCCTGGGTGTCAACCATCAGTGCCCTTGTCTCCAGAGTGAGCCACAGACTACCTCTGTCTCCCTTAGGAGGCCCTCCAAGACACACAGGTAGGTCTGGCCCACATTCTTATTGAGTCATTGTTTTGCCCTTGGTCCCTGTGCACATGAAACCTTGTTTGTGTCCTCCTAGAGTGGAATCTATTTCCCCCAGTCCTGTGGAGCCCCTCTACTCAAGCTCCACTGGCCTTCAAAGCCAAATTGCTCTGGGGGCTCCTCCTTCTGATGCCAGACCTGCAGGCTGGGGAGTCTGACATAGGGCTCTCAGTTCTCACTCCTGTGCGAGAACCTCTGTGATATAATTATTTTCTAGTTTGTGGGACACCCACTTAGAGGGATGGGATTTCATCATATCATGAAAGTGCTCCTCCTACCATCTTTCTGTGGCTTCTGCTTTGTCTTTGTGGGTAGAGTTATCTTTTTTGGTAGGTTTGAGTCTTTTTTGTTGATGGTTATTCAGCAGTTGTGATTTTGGTGTTTTAGTGAGAGGACGTAGGTTTGAGTCCTTCTACTCTGCCATCTTGTCTTCATAGATTTCTTCAGTAACTGGTTTTGATATGTGGTCTCCATGCCACCACTGGAATATTTATTTATGATGGTCACTTGTTTAACGCAAGCTGTTTTTTCACTTAATTGACCACTAAAAGCAGATCTCAAAAAGATAAGACAGTTGTGTTAGGCCCTTTTTGAGTATTAGACTGCTTTCCTAAAAGGACACTCTGACTAGATGGTGGTCTAAGGACCACTTTACCTCTGATTCTTGATGAAACCTATTCTCTTTCTGTTCACTTGACACCTCCTCACCCCCACCAGATTGTGCCTGCTCCCCTTGTCATCTCAGGTAGCATCATAACCACTTAAACTTTTGACTACCATCCCTCCATTATCTGGCCATTTAGCCTCTTTTTTCTTTTAAATACTTTCCTTGAAGAAACCAGCCAGCTCACTATTATTACAAAGGTGCTTTAAATGAAATCACACTAGAAATACAAGAGGCACCATATTACAGTAGAACGAGCACAGCCTCCCCCCCCCCCTCCCACTGGTACATTGAAGGGGGAAAATCAGTTGCCAGTTTGGGCAGGAAAAATTATATACTGTGGTTGTTAACTAGTACTCTGAGTGATGACTAAGTAATACATGTTCCTCAAAGTTATAAATCAGTTTGCTACTAAAATATTTTCCAGATCTCAGAACAGATAGTTCTACAGATATATCCTTATCCACTGTAAAATAATTTCTCCATTATCCTGCCTACAATTAAAAAGATCTTTATTAGCAAAAGATGTGTTCCAACAGAATGTTCCATGATGTCAGAAATACTTTTAAATACTATAAAATAGCAGGCAATTAGAAAATAAAAAACATATTATGGAATGAAAAGGGTGAGCCTAAACTGAATGCCACAGTAAGTGGTACCATGTTTTGGGGAAGAAAAAAAAATAGTGGGATCATTGTTTTAATGTCTTGGGGCTCCCTGTCCTATTCAATGGGCATAATAAACAGTGTTCTCCATGAGTTTCTACGGGTGATGGTCATATACAACATGACCATCAATCAAGTCCATGTTTCCATTTTATTTTAGTTATAACCACTGAATTCCAAAGGAAGCCAAACTAGTAGGGACAACATCTTTAGTTTACTATACCAATGTGATTTTGGACTTTTTATACATTTCTTTTAACTCATGAGTACTTAGTTGTAAAGATACTTCTTTTGACAGGGTTCACTAAATGAGGTTATACATTACATCTTAAAGTACGTTAAACCCTAAAGGAACAACAGTGATGCCAATTAGGGTGATTCTGGATAGTTCCTTTTTCACATGTATATCCATATGTCTATTATTTATTTGTATGTACATGTGTGTATGAAGATATAAATACTTAAATATGCAGCTGGAACAAAATGTACAGTTGTTTTTTCCCCCATAAAAATATCAAAATGTAAACATTTAAATGAGTGTGACATGGTCAATGGAATCAACCTTATCTCTAGATGCCCTTCGATAGACATGGTTCTAGAGGACATGAGGGGCAGAGGGTAGTACAAGCCACAGAGTAGGAAGCAGAAGAATGAGGTTCTATCCATGACCTATGGAAATTTACTAACCACCTTGGATGCCACTTCTATTTAACAATAAAA
>SJYC01095138.1:0-17157 GCA_006408675.1 Madoqua kirkii
TGATGCTGGGAGGGATTGGGGGCAGGAGGAGAAAGGGACGACAGAGGATGAGATGGCTGGATGGCATCACGGACTCGATGGACATGAGTCTGAGTGAACTCTGGGAGATGGTGATGAACAGGGAGGCCTGGCATGCTGCGATTCATGGGGTCGCAAAGAGTCGGACATGACTGAGCAACTGAACTGAATATTTCAGTTATACCATTTTGATTGACTCTTTAGAGGCTCCAATTATACAGATGTTAGAGTAACTATGACTATCTTTCATTTCAACTACTTCCTCTGACATTTTTTTTCTTGTTCCTCCTTTTCATTCTTTTTTAAAAATTTTGTTGAAGTATAGTTTATTTACAATTTTATTATTAGTTTCAGGTGTGCAGCAAAGTGATTCAGTTATATACACGTTCATTCTTTTTCAGATTCTTGTCTCACAAAATATTAAGCAGAGTTCTCTGTGCTAAAGGAGGTCCTTGTGGTTGTCTTATATACTTTGTATATTTTCATCCAAAGCTCCTGATTAATTCTGCCCTGCCTCCCACATTTCCCCTTTGGTAACTGTAAGTTTGTTTTTGATATCTGTAAATCTGTTTCTGTTATGTAAATAAGTTCATTTTATCTTTTAAAAAAAATACTAGATTCCACATACAAGTGAATGATATTTGTATTTCTCTGAAGTAATTCAGAGTATGATAATCTCTGGGTCCATTCATGTTGCTGCAAATGGCATTATTTCGTTATTTTTTATGTCTTAGTAATACTCCATTTTATATATGCACCACTTCTTCCTCATTCATTCTTCTCTTGATGGACATTTAAGTTGCTTCCATGTCTTAGCTATTATATATAGTGCTGCACTGAACAGTGGAATTTTGGGTTATGGTCTTCTCTAGATACATGGCAAAGAGTAGAACTGCTGGATCACACAGAAGTTCTATTTTTAGTTCTTTAAGGACCTCTATACTGTTCTCCATAGTGGTTGTACCAATTTACATTCCCATCAACAGTATAGAAGGGTTCCCTTTTCTCTAGTCTCTTCAGCATTTATTGTTTGTAGAGTTTTTGATGATTGCCATTCTGACATGTGTCAAGTATACCTCACTGCAGTTTTATTTGCATTTCTCTAATAATTAGTGATGTTGAACATCTTTTCATGTGCCTCTTCACCATCTACATGTCTTCTTTGGCGAAATGTCTGTTTAGATGCCCTTTTTTTTTTATTGGGTTGTTTTACTTTGACATGGAGCTAGATAAACTGTATATTTTTGAGGTTAATCTTGTTGGTGACTTCCTTTGCAAATATTTTCTCCCATTCTATGGGCTGTCTTTTTGTTTATGGATTTCTTTGCTATGCAAAAAAAGTTTAATGAGGTTTCATTTAGTTTTTTAAATTTTCATTAACAGGAGATGGACTGAAAAAGATACTGCTGCAAGTTATGTCAAAGAGTGTTCTTTCTATATTTTCCTATAAGAATTCTATAGTGTCTAGCCTTATATTTAGGTCTTTGATCCATCTTGAGTTTATTTTTGTGTATGGTGTTACGACAATGTTCTAATTTCATTCTTTTAAAAGTAGCTGTTCAGTTTCCTCAGCACTGATTATGGAAGAGACTGTCTTTTCTTCATTGTGTAGTCTTATCTCCTTTGTCATTGAGTAATTGACCATAGCTGTGTGGGTTATTTCCAGGCTTTCTATCCTGTTCCACTGATCTATATTTCTGTTTTTGTAGCTTTGCAGTATATTCCGAGGTAAGGGAGCCTGATTCCTCCATCTGTTTTTCTTCTTCAGATTGCTTTGGCTATTCGAGGTCCTGTGAATTTCCATACAAATCTAAAACTTTTTTGTTCTCTAGTTCTATGATAAATGCCACTGGGACTGCATTGAATCTGTAGATTACCTTGGATAGAACAGTCATTTTGACAACATTGTTTCTTTCAGTTCAAGAACATGGTATATCTTTCCATCTGTTTGTGTCATTTTTGATTCCTTTCATCCGCATCTTGCACTTTTCAGAGGACAAATCTTTTGCTTCATTAAATAGGCTTATTTCTAGGTACTTAGTATTCTCATATGATGATAAATGGAATTGTTTCATTAATTTTTCTTTCTGATCTTTTGTTGTTATATGTAGAAATTCAAGAGACTTCTGTGTATTAACTTTGTAACCTGCAACCTTACCAAATTCACTGATGAGCTCTAGTGGCTTTCTGGTACCATCTTTAGGATTTTTTTCTTTATGTAGTTATCATATCACCTGCAAAGAGTGACAGTTTTACCACTTCTTTTCCAGTTCTGATTCCTTTTATTTGTTTGACTGTCGTGGCTAGGACATTCAAAACTATGTTGAACATAAGTGGCAAGAGTATGGGAATTCCACGGAGGTCCAGTGGTTAGGATTCAGCATTTTCACTGCCAAGTTCAAATCCCTGGACAGGGAACCAAGATCCCACAAGCTGCGTGGCATGGCTAAAGAAAGTGGTGAGAGTGGACATCCTTGTTTTGTTCCTGATCCTAGAGGACATGCTTCCAGCTTTTCACCACTAAGTCATTTTACTCTATTTCCTCTTGGGTATTTCATAATTCACTCTTTATTTCTGATTTTGCTTTTTAATTTTTTTTTCTTTAATTCAGTTGACACATTTCTAATTTTCTTGTCCACTACTATCCATTGTATTTCTCAAAAGTTGTGTTTTTTTTTTAAACAAAATCATCAAATGCTTATTTAATAATTCATTCAATTTAGAGTGTTGTGTTACAGTGTACATCTTTTGACTTTTTGGTTTTTCAGTTGTCCTCTCTACTTAAGGTTTTCTCTCTTTTTTTTTTTTTTTTTTGGTTATGGAGTTTGGGTGCAAAATTTGTGTGGGGTGAGCAAAGATTTTTATTTCATGTTTCTCTTTCTATTCCTGCCAGATCTTCAATTTCCTTTTCCTTCACTGCCACACTTCCAAGGGAAGTTTACCCCATCTCTATATGCCTGCTTCTCCCTCAGAAGCAATGCTTCTTTGAGGCATCTTCAGGTCTCACTCTCTTTCTAATCACTTTCCTATATTTTGTGGTATGAGCTACTATGTCTGACCCGTGTTCAGTTGGTATTTGGGCATCTAGCATTAGACTGGAATCTTTCTGGGGATGCTTTTGTCTGTGCTTCTTCTAAGTTCTCAATGCCTTTACTCTTAAGCCTTTCTTCACTCTTAAAACCCAAAGGTTTGCAATGATGGATGGGAGAACTCTTTTAGACTTTTTATTTCTCTACTTAATACCATACCTTCTAAATGCCTTCTTTGTCTCTTGATTATGCTGAAGAGATGAGTGATATGTGGTTGTATTTCCTCTGTTTGTTGATTGGATTTTTTTTTTTTTTTAAGGATAAGGAAAATCAGGCAGCTGCTACTATCCTCCAAAAACCATTCTGGGAAGGCTTTTTATTATGGATTCAATCTATTAAACACAAAGCTGTTTTAATTTTTTCTTTTTCATTTGTATTTTTCTCAATGTAACTTGTTAATTTCACATACATTTTCAAGCTCATTCACATAATATAAATATTGTTAATATAGTTATGTAAAATAAGGAATGATAAACAAGACATTATCAGTCTTGATGAATGTGGCAGTTTTTAAAACACTGAAAAATCTTTGACATTTCTGCCATCAAGAGGTGATGTGTATGCTTCCTCCCCTAGTCTCTTTAAGGACAGTGACAGCTTCCACCAATAAGGTACTGTGGATAGGCTATTATATGAATCTTGGTGCTATGTCGTCAAATGTTGCAGCTTTCTGCTGGTTCTATGGAGATGTTTGCTCGAGGGAAAGTTGACATTTAATGTATTATTGAACAGAGATGTATTAATGTGTCTTTTGTTACCCGAATGTTATTGACTGGAGATGTTTCAATATTTATTTACATAACAAATTGCTAGCCATGGGCATTTAGTTTCTGTGAAAATCTCCTAGGCCAATAATGAGTTAAATAGTCTGACTATACTGACACTATAATAAGGTTATGTGACAAAGACAAAACTATAAGCATGAAGACAAAACACAAACAGGCAATATTTCTTACCAGTCTGTCCTGAGGACAATGCCTGCCCTTGCTGTCAAAATCCTACACAGTTTCAGTACACTATTGATAGGGACATGGTTTAGAGAGAAAAGAATTCAAATAAGAAATATTACATAAGAAACCAAAGAAGTACAGATGTAATGGATGAGGCTGTCAGGGAATTTAGTGGGTGCTTCATTCACTCATATGTGAACAATAGGTTTGAATACATTTTCGTCTGTTCCTTACCCCTTCTTCACATTAAGGAGTGAAGGGCAATTAAGCAATGCTGAAAAATCCATACTTATCCACCACTCAATGAACACGTTGCATTTCTAACTATGGAAAGTAAACATTTCTAAGAATTAAAAAATGATAGATTAGGGAAGTTCAGAAAACAATGGCACCTAGTATACTGCTTGGAACCAAAGGGTATTCATTACTATTTATTAGATGAATGTGAGGGAATCAGGTCCTTTCGAGTATCTTATCAGCACAGACCAGTTTCTGGTCTAAATTACCACAAGTATGGCATGAAATAAGTTACTGAACTATTAATTCATATCCTTCAAGTTTTTGTCCTGGGACCATATATACTTCCTTAAGAATAGTTTATTCTCTTTCAACATAAGACGTTTCCAAAAAAGAGATGAAAATAATCTATTATCCCCTAAGGAAAAAGAAACTGGTGATTGTTTTTGGCTAGAGAGGGGGAAAAAATGGAAATAGCTTTAGTACTTAAGTAGAATTTAGTAAGTTACTCTGTAGTTTTTGAGTGCATCACATACAAAATAAATGAACAACTTAAAAGAATTTATATAAACCTACCAAATCCAGGAACACTTTTGAGACTGGCTTTGAGACAAATTTTCTGTAATCTGAGGTAGCTATATCTCATCAGACAATTCCAGAGGAACATCCAGTCCATTCTTGTCCGATGATTCATGATAACAACACTTCTTTCTCCAGGAACAAATGCATCACCTGTTATAACCACTTTCACACCAAGCATGGTCTCCAGCAACGCCTATAGAAAAAACCACATAGATATTTAACAATTTAAAGTTATGATTTCCCATTGGTAAAAGTTTATCATGTCCTATAAATAAATCTGATTTCTAATAAGTCAAAAGCATATTGCCCCCCATTATTCTTGCTTCTGTAATTAATCTGGAACAAAGTACTGTTTGTATTTTCAGTTCTATTAATTTAAGCTTCCAGCAGTTCCCTAACTTAAAAATACTAACTTTCAATGAAATCTTCAAGATAGATTATTAAGATGAAAAGTGCAAAAGGCATACAACAAGATCTCCACTGTGTAATTTTTAAAGTCTACAGATATATAGGATTATTACATTTTTAAATAAAAGAACAATCAAGAAATTTAATGCTGGATATATGACTGATGGAACAGTCAAAATTTTCATTTTATACCTCTTTGTCAAAGTATGTTTACTAAAGTACTGCAGCCACAGCGCTTTACACACAGGAGATGCTCAAATATTTGCTGAATTTACTTAATTAACTTTACTGGAGAGACATAAATTATATATGAAATATTTAGAATAAGTTATAGACTGAGGTTCTTGAAAGAACAATAACAGATATTAAGAAGCCCTGATTACTGACTGCAATGCTCATTTACATTTCTGAATAATTTCAAAGCAATAAACTTAGGGAAAGAAAACTGGTCCATGGCAGACTAAAGAAAATAAAAAGTTCTCTTTGGCAATATTAAGAAAACTTTGATCAAAATGTAGCAAATAAGCAAACTGTGGTATAGTCATACAATGGGATATAATACAACAGTGAAAATAAATGAACTATGGGTGTCAGTAGCAACATGGACAACATTCAAGCATAATGTTGAGAAACAAAACAAAGACATAATAATTGTCCATATGTAAAACTTTCTAAAACGAACAGTAACTATAATATTCTAGGGGTAAATATGCTCGCATGCTCAGTTCATGCTCAGTTGCGTCCAACTTTGTGACCCCATGGACCGCAGCCCACCAGGCTCCTCTGTCCCTGGGATTTTCCAGGCGAGATACTGGAGTGCGGCTGTCATTTCCTTCTCTAGGGGATCTTCCTGACCCAGGGATTGAACCTGTGTCTCCTGCAATGGTAGACAGATTCTTTACCACTGAGCCACCAGGGAAGCCCAGGGGTAAATATACAGGTGGCAAAATTAAAAAGAAGAGCAACAAAATATTGGATATTCAGGATATTCCTTCTGTTGAAAAGGGTTTTCTGACTGAGAAGTTAGGTAGTTTGCTGGCAATTTTCTATTTCCTGACCCAGTTGATATTTATACTTTAATAAAATAATTAAAGTGCTTTCATGTTTTATTAATTTTTCATTATATTTCCAAAAAGAGCTTTTTTAAAAACATACAAAAGAACAATAGGACTTCAAATAGGACCAAGAAAAAAACAAACAAACAGGTTAAAAGGAATATAAGCAAAAAAATAAAAGATTAGATACGTTTGTTATTAAATCCAAAGTATTACAGAGTCAGAGTGTTATGCAAAACATGATCATTTAGGCTAAAGTAGCTAAAAAATGCCTGTGTTTTTTGTTAAATTTTCTAAAGCATCCATAACTACTCAAATAACTATAACCCCCTCCCCCCAAACTTTGGAAAGCTAAATTCCAGTGTAGAAGAGACTTCAGGATGGAGAAGATCAGGGAGGAGTCCTCTAGACTTGGACCCACAGCAAGAAATATCCATTTTCCACTTTCAGGCATAAAGGGCTGTCAACTACCAAAATGAAATCACTGAATTATATGTCTTGGCCCAGGTGATATGTATGAAGTCACCATCCAAGGTTAATTTGGATTGGCTCCACTCTGCATTCCAAAAACGATATATAATTTTCAGAGTGTGCAAATAACTAAAATACAGGAACACTTCCTTTAAGAGTCAAAAGAGGAAGCTGACTACTAACTGTGTATTATACTATGAGTGTTTGTATGCTCAGTCACTCAGTCACATCCAGCTCTTTGGGACCCCTATGGAGAATCCACATTTTTCAGATTGGCAGGTGGATTCTTTACAGCTGAGCCACCTGGGACAGCCCATGTTGTACTATAGAAAAGAGATGAAAATCTTAAGCCTATAAATCCCAAACATCAACTCTAGCCTTACATGTGAAATTTCTAATATGTATTTTCTATGGATCCCAAACAATCTTTAGCTTTTCATTATAGTAAATGTCAAAAGTAAAAAATTCCAGACTGTTTGTTGAGGAGCATATTATAAAGTATTCTCTTTCCTGCCATCCAGCACTCTATCAGAATGTGCTTGTGAGTTATAATATATAACCTTCTGGACAACCTAGAGCTCTAGTTCACATTAATCATTTTTAATGCCAGGAAAGACATATCTAGTCAACATTATTTACAGCTCCTGCAAAAGCAGACTAACAAATACACCACACAAAGTTCTAATGCTTATAAAGAATTCCAAAATTCAAATAATACAGATCAAAAACTGTTAAAAAAAAAAAAAACACTATTCTTGTATTTGTTCTCTTTCTAGTATAGAATATAAGTTTCAGCAGTAAGAAACTAATCTTATAAAATTTTATAATGCTTTATGTCTGAACCAAGAGTGGTAATAATTCTCAGGACTTTTATTTAATTGATCAAAGATCTCACCTAGAATTAGAAATATATGAGGAATTTCTGAGAATCTTTTATATACCACTGTTTACTACCTCCAAGTGTTCCACTGTGTACAAAAACAAAGATGAGGGGTTACCCTAATGATCAAAGAGAATCAGTTTTGTCATGTTGCCCATGCTCCTATTTATTATTCCAGTGGATCTTTACTTAGTCTGATGTAAAAAAGATCTGTGACATTCCTCATCAAGTCTGCCTTGGCTCTGTAGATCCAGGTCTTCAAATCCTTAGGTATTGAAGGATGCACAATCCCAAGTCACTCAAAGACCAAGACCCTCTTTTTTAAGAGTAGCAGTCTAGACAGAAATTATATTCAGTCATCTATGTTTGTTGAATACCTGTTGTGTTCTAGAACGGGAATGGAATCAGCAAGCTGTGGGAAGAGATGTGTCCTAGATGGTGAGTTAGAAAATGACCACTAAATTCCTAGGACATGATTTATGGTGAAAGGACAGAACTCCAAGTAGTTCTCATAAATCTGGTAATTAATTAGCTAACAATCAGACAGTTGGAAAGACTCAGAATTTTGAGAAGGAAAAATTTCTCTGGGCACAAAGTTTGACCTGACAATATTGATTATGTTGAACAGAACCATCCAAAAATGAAATGAACAAAGACATGAACTTCTCATTACAAAAACGTTAAAGGAGAATGAATGGTTACTTTGCAGACTACAAGTACTTTGCAGACTTTGGGAAAGGATTCTTGGACACACAGGTAAGTTAGACTAGGTGACCTCTAAGTCTCATCTAATTCTAAAATTCTAGACGATTTTACTGTGGAACCTCATTTAACAGAAAATGTACCAGTTACAAACAGTAAGATGAAAAATCTTGCCAGTGAAATCATAGACTACAAGTACTTTGCAGCTTTGGGAAAGGATTCTTGGACACACAGGTAAGTTAGACTAGGTGACCTCTAAGTCTCATCTAATTCTAAAATTCTAGACGATTTTACTGTGGAACCTCATTTAACAGAAAATGTACCAGTTACAAACAGTAAGATGAAAAATCTTGCCAGTGAAATCATTTTAATGAACAAGCAAAACTTACAAAAGATTATACAAACGAATAATTTGTGATTATTTCTATGAAGTAATAATTAGCCTAAATGCATTTACTCTAATTTGTTTTTAGTGAAAAACAATTTTTAACTGTTTGAGAGTATTTCAAATAAAGTAAACTTATAGGGAAGACAAAACTAAAATTCCTTCTCAATAAAAAGTGATCTATTGTATTATTTGCTTCAAAGTAGAAATTCCATTAGCACTTTTCAAAAGTATGAAATAAAAAATCATAAAGACACCATGACAGTTATTCTTCATTTCTTTTTAACAGAGACGTTCACTTTCTCAAAATCAGAACATGATTTTCTGTAACCTAGCTACATAGGATTCAACTTCTATAGATTTCTAACTGAAAGACTCTGCTCGATATACCATTACCAGCAAGCAAGTCAGTGAGTAAAAGAGTTGGGTAACATAAGTTTTTACAAATATATACCAATTTGACACTACAGTGGTGGTTGAATCTTGCTTCTATGATAAGTTCTCAAGACAGGTAATAAGGCAACAGTCAGGAATAGCTGAAATTACCCTTGAAAATTTCAAACAAAAGTACCTACAAGAGACTAGCACACATCAGTAAGCACAGCTTAGCCAGTTTTTCTAAATGTTGGACCAGGATTTCTCCAACCCACCATCAGATGAAATTATTGATTTGCATACAGTTTTAAACACAAGAATCATACTTAGCACCAGACCGCTCTGATTTCAAATATTCATTCTTATCTCTCCCTTCATCCATTCTAGGGCACAGAATTGAAGCTGTCAAAGGTAAACACATATGACATAATTCTGCTGTAACAGTACTGGTTGCTATTGGTTGTAATCTGTCCATTCATTTGTCCAATAAAATCCAGCATTTCTTCCAAAGTAATAGATTTTAATTGTGTACATGGCCATCCAGAAAACAAAACACTACATTTCCAACACTTCCCATATTCTATAAGAGCTTTTAGCTGTTCTTAGCTATGTGGTGAGCAAGAGAGATTATATACAACTTGTAATTCACTGGTATAAATGCAAAGCTATTGCTCTGGACTTCCTTCCCACCTCATTTTCTGCTGAGTAGGGCAAAGAAGGGGTAGTGAACAGTCTTAACCATACAGAAGAAGATGTTATGCCAGGCTGGGTGGAAGGAATCTGAGTCCTTGCATAATATCAGGGAGCAGAGCTAACGTGGCAACCAGGACTGGAAGGTAAAGGTTTTGCCTTATTCAAGCCACTCTGAATTCTCTTTGATAATGCAGTTTAGCCTACCCTCGAAAGCGGGTAAAGCAGAAAACATTTACTGCTTACTTTGCAAAGTCTATATTCAGTATCCCATCTAGTCAACACTCTGTGGTAGGTGGTATTAACTTTCCTTAACTGATGATGGAAGAGAAATTTAGAGATGCCAAGTAGCCAAGTTCGAACTACTAGAAAGTGGGAAGGCCAATAGTGAAACCAAATGTCTGTCTCTAAATCTGAATAAGCACTCTGCCTACATTAGCTCTCCAAAGAAATTAGATTGATTAGACACTGGGAAGCGTAACAGTTATAATGAGTTACCGATGTATTAACTTATGGAAATCTTTGAACTTTTAAGGTTTTGGTGGAGAGATTCAGCCAAAAACATGTGATTTACAATCAAAATACACTATGGAAAATTTATGACATTAAATAAAATGAAGTATAGTGGCAACATGATATTAAAAAAAAATTACCTCTAAATGTTTGCTTTAGACTCAATAAGGAATCACAGGCCTTAAATGACACATTAAATGAAATGGACTCAACTGATATTTCTTGAACATTCCGTCCAAAAATGGCAGAATATAAATTCTTCTTAAGTACACATGGAATATTCCCAGGACTGATCACACGCTGGGCCACAAAGTGAGCCTCAGTAAATTTAAGAAAACTGAAATCATATTAAGCATATTTTCCAACCACAACACTATTAAGACTAGAAATCAACTATAAGGAAAAAAAAACTGTAAAAGACACAAACATGTAGAGACCTAACAATATTCTAATTCAACAACAAATGGATTATGGAAGAAATCAAAGAAAGAGCAAATCAAAAATACTGACAAATGAAAAAAGCATGATGATCTAAAACCCATGGGAGACAGCAAAAGCAGTTTTATGAGGGAAGTTTACAGCAGTACAATCTCACCTCAGGAAAGAAAAAATCCCAACAACCTAATGCCACACCTAAAGCAACTAAAGAAAGAAGAACAAAGAAAACTCAAATCAGTAGAAGGAAAGAAATCATAAAGATCAGAGCAAAAATAAATGAAATAGAGATGAAAACAATAGATCAATGAAACTAAAAATTGGTTCTTTGAAAAGATAAAACTGATAAACCTTTAGCCAGTCTCATGAAGAATGGGGGAGAGAATTTAAGCTACTAAAATCAGAAATGAAAAAGAAGTTACAATGGACACCATAGAAATCAAAGTATCATAAGAGACTGCTATAGGCAACTATATGCCAATAAAATGGACGACCTGGAAGACATGGGCAAATTCTTAGAAAGGAACCATTTCCCAAAACTGCAACAGTAAGAAACAGAAAATACGAACTGACCAATCACAAGCAATGAAACAGCACCATTGAAATAACTCAGATGGGCCTGGAAATCCTCATACTACATGAAGTAAGTCAGACACAGATCGTATGACATTGCTTATATGCAGAATCTTTATAAAAAAAAAAAAAAATGAACTTACCCAGAAACACACTCACAAACTAGAAAACAAACTTGTCATTACTAAAGTGGGAAGTTGAGGGGATGGATAAAATGGGAGTTTTGGATTGACAGATACACATTACTATATTTAAAACAGATAACCAACAAGGACCCACTGTATAGCACAGGGAACTCTGTTCAATATTCTGTAATAACTTAAATGGGAAAAAAATTTTGAAAAAGGATACATGTATGTATAATAAATAAGTCAAACAAATAAAAACTAAATTGCAATATAAAACTAACAATGTAAAAATTCTTCAGTCTGCATCTTTAGATTTGTGCATTCTACTAAAGTACACCTCACTAAAGGAAAATAAATTCATGAGGAATATGGAAGATATTCTATTAAATAGATAAAACAGTCTATTTCAAACACATTAATTATTTCATTCCCTAGCATTTAAAGATGAAACTACAAAAACTAATGTGTCTCTTATGTGATAGAAATATGTTTCTCATAATATTTGGCTAAATCTGACTCACAAAATACAAATCAATAGGACAGGCTACTTTGGTACAATCTCTTTCTCTGATGTGTGTGTAACTTACCACAGGTAGCGTGAGCCAGGTTGCCACAATCCGGTTGTTGATCCAGCGATACCAAGATGGGCTTATAAACATTAAAGGTAAAAAGGGACCCAGCATGAAAATGCTTCCAAAAAAGCTTCCCCAAAACAGAGTGAGTATAAAGTATATCCCTCTCCATGACACCATGATTCTGAAAGACACACAAAAAAAATCAATATATTTTATTACTACAACTGCCCAAATTCAATTTCAGAATGATACATTTAATGATCTTTAATTACAGGGCTACAGAAGAGGCTCTGACAAAGAATATGAGTTTGAATGCCCTCTTATATGTCCTACGGGTCTACCAAGTGGTCAGTACATTAGAAATGGACGCACTCCAGAAAAACAAACCTAGGGATCAATGAATAAAGAGCAGAAATAAACCCACACACCTACGGCCAATTGTCTTTGACAGGAACTCCCTAGTGCTCCAGTGGTTAGAATTCCGTACCTCTAGGCAGGGGCACAGGTTGAGTCCCTAGTTGGAGAACTAAGATCTTGCGTGCTGTGTGGCAAGGCCAAAGTGGGGAACAAAAAAAGCCTTTGACAAAGGAGGCGAGGATATATGTAATGGAGAAAAGCTAGTCTCTGCAGCAAGTGGTTATTGTGGAAACTAGGCAGCCATATGTTAACTGATGAGTTTAGAACATACCCTCAATACCATACACAAGAATAAACTCAAAATGACTTACATATTAAGACACGAGAGCATAAAACTCCTAAAAGAGAACACAGGCAATACATTCTATGACTTAGCAATGTTTTCTTAGGTGAATCCATCTCTCATGGCAAAAGCAAAATTAAATAGGAACCAATCAAACTCACAAGTTTTTGCACCACAAAGGAAAGCATAAAGTGAAAGTGAAGTCATGTCCGACTCTTTGCAACCCCATGGACTAGCAGCCTACCAGGCTCCTCCTTCCATGGGATTCTCCAGGCAAGAGTACTGGAGTGGGTTGCCATTTCCTTCTCCAGGGGATCTTCCCAACCCAGGGATCAAACCCGGGTCTCCCACATTGCAGGCAGACACTTTAACCTCTGAGCCACTGGGAAAGCCCCAAGGAAAGCATAAACAAAATGAAAAAATCCAGGAAATGGGAGAAAATATTTGCCAACAATGTGATTGACAAGGCCTTCATTACCAAATTGTTCAAACAGCTCATACAACTGAGTAACAAAAACACAACCCAATTTTAAAAATGGGCTGAAGACTTAAATAAACATTTCTCCAAAGAAGACATACAGATGATCAAAAGGCACATGAAAAGATACTCAGCACTGCTAATTATTAGAGAAACACAAACCAAAACTACAATAAGGAACCACCTCACACCAGTCAGAATGGCCATCATCAAAATATCTACAAGTAACAAATGCTGGAGAGGGTACAGAGGAAAGGGAACCTTCCTACAGAGTTGGTGGGAATGTAAATTGGTGCAGGTATTATAGAAACAATATGAAGCCCCCCTGCGCCCTCTTCTGTCAGGTTGCACTGCTCAGTATATGGGATCTTAGTGCCCAACCAAAGATCACACTTGTGTCCCCTGCACTGTGAGCAGAGTCTTAACTACTGGACCACCAAGGAAGTCCCTGGCGGTTCCTTAAAAAACAAAAGCACTACCATATGATCCAGCAATCCCACTCTTGGGCATGTATCCATAGTCCAAAAAGACACTATTAGTGGCTATTTGCAATAGCCAAGACACGGAAGCAACTTAAATGTCCACTGATAGATAAAAGATGTGGTATATATACACAATGCGCTACTACTCGGCTCTAAAAAAATGAAAAGGCCATTTGCAGCAAAATGGATGCAACTAGAGATTATAATTCTGGAGAAGGCAATGGCATCCCACTCCAGTACTCTTGCCTGGCAAATGCCATGGATAGAGGAGCCTGATAGGCTGCAGTCCATAGGGTCGCTAGGAGTCAGACACAACTGAGCGACTTCACTTTCACTTTTTACTTTCATGCATTAGAGAAGGAAATGGCACCCCACTCCAGTACTCTTGCCTGGCAATCCCAGGCACGAGGAGCCTGGTGGGCTGCCGTCTATGGGGTCGCACAGAGTGGGACATGACTGATAAGTAAATCAGAAAGACAAACACTGGTGAGCTATCACTTGCATATGGGATCTAAAATATGACACAACTGAACTTATGAAACAGAAACAGACTTAAGTCTTGGAAAACAAACATGGTTACCAAAGGGGAAAGGAGGTGAAGGAGGGAAATGGTAGGAGTTTGAGATCAGCAGTGCCACAAGGTAAACAACAGAGTCCAGTGGATCCTTGACCAACGGAGCTATCAGGGAAGACCAACTGTATAGCACAGGGAATTACATTCCATCCTGTTTGTATTCTATATAAGCCATAATGGAAAAGACTATGGAAAAATGTGTATGTGTATATATACATGTGTGTATAACTGAATCACTTTGCTGTACAGCAGAAACTAACAATATTGTGTATCAACTATACTTTGATCAAAAAAGGAAATAGATATGCTTAAAGAGTAAATGTCCGACTGCCACCACTCCCCCACCCCCCAAGAAAAGCTGTTTTAAAAGTCTTGGGTTTTTTTCCCCTGGCTATTAGTCTTAAAATAAAACGATATTATTTTCTTTTCCAAGATGTTATCTAACACTAAATCTTAAAATATTCCACAGTTTTTTTTTCTTAATCCCTTACTATAAAAAGTAGACTTAGTGGACTAAGAACTGCAGAACAGCTTCCTAAGGGTGACTATGCTTAAAAGTGATGGCAATTGTACAGAGTGCACTGAATTTTTTTTTTAGTCTAGAAATACTAATTCTTTACATTAGAACCTAAAAGTAATATCTTTGGGCAACTGGTCTTTATGAACTGAAAGGTTAAGTAGAAGTCAGATTCCTCAATCACTTGCCTCAATTATTTGCCAGAGGATTACTTTTGAGGGTCCTCATAACCAGATGAATATAATATTGATGTTTTAAAATGAAGTGTTGCAAGCACAGTCTAAAATGAATAATCACATGTTTGATTTTACGACCTAAACTCTGTTGAGCAAAAATATGGTTTGCTTCAGAATAATAAAACTGTTGGAAACATTAAAACCATGAAAACAATAATGGTCTTAAAAATCTATACATTAAAAAAAGTATTTCAGCAATCAAGACCTTTGAATATTTGAAAAGAACGGCAACAGGAAAAAAAAAATTTCAAATGTCATGATGCTTTAAAAAATGGCAGTCAGACAAAACAGGTCAAATCCTTTAACGCAGAATCAAGTTTATTTGTATACTTGAAAGTGAAAGTGAAGTCTCTCAGTCGTGTCCGACTCTTCGAGACCCCATGGACTGTAGTCTACCAGGCTCCTCCTTCCATGGGATTCTCCAGGCAAGAATACTGGAGTGGGCTACCATTTCCTTCTCCAGAGGATCTTCCCGACCCAGGGATCGAACTTGGGTCTCCTGCATTGTAGGCAGACACTTTAACCTCTGAGCCACCAAGGAAGCCTTCTGTATACTTGGTATATTTTTAAAATCTCTACCAATACCTACAGTGCTATACACAAAATCCTTCAAAGTACAAATAGAACAAATATCTGCTAAGAACTGGCTTTCTGCTAAATTCCAGATCGGAACTTGTAAGAACAAGGCTTAGGGAATGAAGGCAGAGAAAACGAACACTGGAGAATAGCAGCCAAACATTTGCTCACACAGGGCCCAGGATGCTCTGAAAAGTCCCACACCCTTGGTTTTGCTTTCATTGAGGCTCAGCTCCGCTTCTTTGCATTAACCATAGGCTGCTCCTCTCTAGTCTAACTTAAAACATTTAAAACTAATAGTATCAATAAAAATGAGCTTCTAAATTCAGTATTTTCAACCCCTACTTCCTTTCATAGCCCTTGTCCCAAATATATCACTGCAATGTTGCTACTTAATTTGAAAAGTCTCTTGTAACTACTTTTTAATCTGTTTCTGCCATTAGCTAGCTAGCTTCTGTTTAGATACTCACCCCTAAACTCCCTGAAGGGTTATACTTCCCATTACATACATCCACACGTCCACATCAAAGGATCTGACATGGTTCTTCTTCACTTACTAAATTATTTTTCATTTGATGTCATAAAAAGGAAAAAAAATCATTAAAAGAGCTTAGATATCATCTAAGAGAATCTTCTCAATTTACAGTGATGAAGTTGAGAACCAGAAGAGTTAAGAGATGTGTCAATATGAATATTAGTCAGACCAAGTCTAACCTAAATTTACTTTCCCATTCTACTCCTAACCTCTACTTCTTCCCTAACCTCTCAATCATTTGTTCAATGATTTGATAAACATGCAAAGAGATTCCTACAGTGTGTCAGGCACTGTGTCAGTCATTTGGGGATACAACAGTGAACACCACAGATAAACCAAGCTCTCACAAATCGAACAGTCTTTCCAACTCCCTCTTAGGATACCTGCATTTAATCAAGCCCTATTTTATCTCTTTTTCCAAGTCTCAAGGCTTTGCTAGAAAACTTGGTTAAGAATTATGCTAGCTACACATCTATTTAAAGCAACTAAATTTGGGGTTTTTTTTTGGCAAAACCAAGTGCTAGTAAGGATGCAGAGCAATCAGAACTCACATGGCAGGTGGGGATGCAAAATGGCATGAGAAGCTATTTTCCACAGTGGAAAATAGCCCAGTTTCTTAAAATATTAAATGTACATTTACCATATAGCTCAGTAATCCCGCTACTGAATATACAAGACAGACTGAAAACTCCTATTGATACATAAACCTGTACATAGTTTTTTATAGCAGCATTCTTAGTAATTGCAGAAGACCAGATACAACCCTGGACAGAGGAGCCTGGTAGGCTGCAGTCCATGGGGTCACGAAGAGTCAGATATGACTGAGTGACTTCACTTTCACTTTTCACTTTCATACATTGGAGAAGGAAACGGTGACCCACTCCAGTGTTCTTGCCTGGAGAATCCCAGGGACAGCGGAGCCTGGTGGGCTGCCATCTATGGGGTTGCACAGAGTCGGACACGACTGAAGCGACTTAGCAGCAGCAGCAGCAG
>SJYC01095139.1:0-10430 GCA_006408675.1 Madoqua kirkii
AAGAATACAACTCAGCAAGATAAGACTGATACATGCAACATCTGGGGTTAACCTCAAATGCATTATGTTGAGTGAAGGAAGCCAGGCTCAAAAGGAATGATTTGTTTTTAACTATATGTTTCATTTGTAGGACACTCTGGAAAAGACAAAACTATAAGCAAAGAAACAGATCAATGGTGGTCAAAGGTCAGGGATAGGGAGTGAGTTTGTGAAGGCACAGCACAAGGGAATTTTTACGAGTTGAGAAAACTTTTATTTCCTGACTGCAGTGATGGTTACAAGACTACACAAGCTCACAGAACATATTTTTACTGATCTTTATTGTATGTAGAGTAAGAACTAAGTTAAAAAGAATAAAAACAAAAGGAATGTGCTATGTAAGATAAAATCTGATAGACTATTCATTAAGCTTTTATGATCTGGAGAATTCTATGTTTGGATTATTTCAATTATAATCATATCTGAACTATGCCAAGACTTTAGAATATGCCAGGCATTGTTTCATGTATTTCAAATGTGTGAACCTATTTAATATAGTGATCCCATGGTGTAGATATTTTCATTACCCCACACTTTATACATAAGTATACTGAGGCACAGAGTGGTTAAATAACATGCTCAAGATTATACAACTAGTAAATGGTGGAGCTGGGATTTGAATCTGGGTAATTTGGGGTCAGAGTCCACGCTCTGCCTAATAAACACTTTGCTTTTTTCAAGCAGATACTGCTTTTGTAATTAAACACACAGAGACTTTATTCTGTATATAAAATCAAGATGTCACAAATCTAAACCAAATTTTAATGTATCATGCAACAATTATTCTGAAAGTTAGAGAAGTTAACAGGAACTTAGTCAACAAAATCTAATGCCTTTCTTACTTTAATATTCTCTAGCAGTTAACATATAGCATACAAGAACTTGGGGAGAGTTGAATATGGGGGTTGCCAGCTTCTGCTGGAAGAAAATCTGGTTTTTAACTGATAAATGAATCACCTAATCTTTTAAAATCCTTCAAAATAAAGCCCACATTACTGAAAAGCTACCACAAACACCATAATTTACTATTTTTCTGTGCATTCTTTGTATAATACTGATAGCATTCTCAAAATGCTATCATATCTCAAAAAGCCACTTGGAAAAGAAATAATCCTAGTTTTAAAATGGCATACCCATTTTACTGCCAAATACAGATATACAGAACTAAACTGAAGATCGTCTAGAAAAGCTATGCCCACACGTTAATGTAATCCAGAAGCTGTTCCCCTTAAGACCACTGTCCTTTCAAGAGTTAATAAGATCTCGTACCCCACTAACTTCCTAGCTCATAAACTAATATTCTTTGTATAATACTGATAGCATTCTCAAAATGCTATCATATCTCAAAAAGCCACTTGGAAAAGAAATAATCCTAGTTTTAAAATGGCATACCCATTTTACTGCCAAATACAGATATACAGAACTAAACTGAAGATCGTCTAGAAAAGCTATGCCCACACGTTAATGTAATCCAGAAGCTGTTCCCCTTAAGACCACTGTCCTTTCAAGAGTTAATAAGATCTCGTACCCCACTAACTTCCTAGCTCATAAACTAATCTAATCCTTGTCCTTGTCTAACCATTTATGGTTCCAACTACTGCCATGCCAAGCAAAGGCAGGAACCAAAACATAGCCCACCTGGACTTCTTATTTGGTCACATACATTATTCCTGGAGTATGACGATGTGGAAGGACACTCCCTGACAAGGATTAGTGGACTCTATTAGGGATACTTATTCTTCCTTACTCGGGAAAGAAAGATGCTTTACTTCACGAAATTTGTTTAGTTTTTAAATTCCCATTAACAATTCAAGGATTAACAAGCATTGCTTTCACAGTCTAGGAGGGAAGCTATGTGTGTTAAGAAATGATTACAATTTGGTGTGAGATATGCAATGGGTGTTAAGGCTAGATCAAAGTAAGGAAAGATGAGCTCTGCTAAAAGGGGTTAAAGAATGCATTAGACTCAGAGGATGAGAGACTGGGGGAGGGGAGAGATTATTTCACAGAGTAAAACAAAACATGTAGAGTCACAGAAATTTCAAACAGCATGCCTTATATAAGGAACTATAACTCATTAGATACTATTAATGAGGTATAGCGTATACATTGGAGAGTTACAAGAAATCAAGAAAATGTGGTTCCTAGACACAAAGGAACCAGATAGCCAAGAATACCACCCTGAGCATGTCACTGTGGGTGGGAAAAAGACCTAAGGTGTGTTTTAGGATAAATATTAAAAGTGACATGAAGCAGGTAGGCCTGGACTCAATAAATAAAATCAATTTCCACTCTGATTAAAAGTTATTAAGAGCAAAGGGCTTTTCTGCTCTCTAAAACAGTGCATGGACTGACAGCAAAAATGCAGCATTCGTAGATGGTGATAACAGAGAGGTATGTGAGCCAGGCGCACCTGATCCAGCTCCACCTCTCAAAAGCTCGATAATCATGACCACCTACTAAACCAGGAAGGACTGGAAAAGGTCAGCTTTCATTCCAATCCCAAAGAAAGGCAATGCCAAAGAATGCTCAAACTACCACACAATTGCACTCATCTCACATGCTAGTAAAGTAATGCTCAAAATTCTCCAAGCCTGGCTTCAACAGTTCGTGAACCATGAACTTTCAGATGTTTAATCTGGATTTAGAAAAGGCAGAGGAACCAGAGATCAAATTGCTAACATTTGTTGGATCATCAAAAAAGCAAGAGAGTTCCAGAAAAATATCTACTTCTACTTTATTGACTATGCCAAAGCCTTTGACTGTGTGGACCACAACAAACTCTGGAAAATTCTGAAAGAGATGGGAATACCAGACCACCTGACCTGCCTCTTGAGAAATCTGTATGCAGGTCAGGAAGCAACAGTTAGAACTGGACATGGAACAACAGACTGGTTCCAAATAGGGAAAGGAGTCCGTAAAGGCTGTATATTGTCATCCTGCTTATTTAACTTCTATGCAGAGTATGTCATGTGAAATGCTGGGCTGGATGAAGCACAAGCTGGAATCAAGATTACCAGGAGAAATATCAATAACCTCAGATATGCAGATGACACCACCCTTATGGCAGAAAGTGAAGAATTAAAGAGCCTTTTGATGAAAGTGAAAGAGGAGAGTGAAAAGTTGGCTTCAAGTTCAGCATTCAGAAAACTAAGATCAGGGCATCTGGTCCCATCACTTCATGGGAAATAGATGGGGAAACAGGGGAAACAGTGACAGACTTTATTTTCTTGGGCTCCAAAATCAGTGCAGTTGGTGACTGCAGCCATAAAATTAAAAGACGTTTGCTCCCTAAAAGAAAAGTTATGACAACCCTAGACAGCATATTAAAAAGCAGAGATATTACTTTGCCGACTCAGGTCCGTCTAGTCAAAGCTATAGTTTTTCCAGTAGTTATGTATGGAAGTGAGAGCTGGATTATAAACAAAGTTGAGCACTGAAGAATTGATGCTTTTGAACTGCAGTGTTGGAGAACACTCTTGAGATTCCCTTGGATGGCAAGGAGATCCAACCAGTCCATCTTAAAGGAAATCAGTCCTGAACATTCACTGGAAGGACTGATGCTGAAGCTGAAACTCCAATACTGGCCACCTGATGCGAAGAACTGACTCACTGGAAAAGACCTTGACGCTGGGAAAGATTGAAGGTGGGAGAAGAAGGGGACCACAAAGGATGAGATGGTTGGATGGCATCACCGACTCAATGGATATGGGTTTGAGTAAACTCTGGAAGTTGGCAATGGACAGGGAGGCCTAGTGTGCTGCAGTCCATGGGATCACAAACAGTCACGACCAAGCGTCTTTCATTTTCACTTACAAAGACTTTTCTATAAAACTTGATAATGCCCAATGTGTCCTGAAATAGGCAGTTTACAAAACATTCTCGTCCAATTCAAATACTTCAAAACAAGATACTAATTTTATCAGTGGTTATTTACAGGTGAAGAAATATGGGACTCTGTTCTCTTAATGAAAAGTCCCTAACACTATTTATACTGATAGAGGATCTATTACTAGGGGCATGCCTGCAAAATGTAGTGGAGAATTCAGAACAGAGGCCAGTAAGATTGAAAGGCCAAAAAGTAAATACTGAGTACTTAAAGTAAAATGAAGAGTTAGGCATATTGTTTAAGCCTTTGTCTTCTCTGGAGAAGATAAAATAAGAGTTTCTGGGCTGAGGGATACACAGCTGAGGGCAGTCACTGCTCTAAGAACAGTGGGATTAGGTAACCATATACCTACTGAATTGTGAATATTGAGACCCCACAGAGTCTTCCCTCACTGAGCTCTCAGATGACTGCAACAAGATTTTAGTTCTAAACCAGTGCACTCCAATAAACTTTCTGCAGTGATGAAGTGTTCAGTAGCTGTGCTGTCCAACATGGCAGCCATTAGCTATATGTGGCTACTGAGTACTTGAAATGTGGTTAGCTCAAGAGGCAAACAAAAGTCCGTCTAATCAAGGCTATGGTTTTTCCAGTGGTCATGTATGGATGTGAGAGTTGGACTATATAAGAAAGCTGAGCACCGAAGAATTGATGCTTTTGAACTGTGGTGTTGGAGAAGACTCTTGAGAGTTCCTTGGACTGCAAGGAGATCCAACCAGTACATCCTAAAGGTGATTGGTCCTGGGTGTTCATTGGTAGAGGACTGATGTTGAAGCTGAAACTCTAATACTTTAGCCACCTGATGCGAAGACCTGACGCATTGGAAAAGACCCTGATGCTGAGAAAGACTGAGGGCAGGAGGAGAAAGGGACAACAGATGATGAGATGGTTGGATGGCATCACTGACTCAATGGACATGGGTTTGGGTGGACTCTGGGAGTTGGTGATGGACAGGGAGGCTTGGCATGCTGTGGTTAATGGGGTCACAAAGAGTCAGACATGACTGAGCGATTGAGCTGAACAATAGGGAAACTGAATTATTAATTCAATGGTATTTAAACAGGCACAGGTGGCTACTGTATTGAGTATGAGTAGCACAGCTCTATGCAGACTTACAGGAACAAACTTCTCTGAGGAATCTTACCAGGCCATGAGGCAAGATCAAATTATAGAAACACTGGTGGTTCTCTAATAAAAAGTTGACCTATTAACTCTATTGTGAAGCCCAAAGTTCACATAACCCACACCAATGTGCAAGCTTCTAGCTGGCTTTGTAAGTCCCTTGGTTTTCATCCTGAGTAGATTATGAGACATCTGGGAAAGACTTTAACATGACATTAGATACGAAAACAAGAAGTATACTTGAAAGAAACAAACTATTTAGGAAGGAAAAAAAAAATCTTTGACATTTTCAAAAAGTCAAGAAATACTGTGTCCGGTAGACAACAATAATATGTTCTTGTGGGGAAAGAAATTTAAGTAAAATGAAAAATAGAAATGTTCAGAAAATAGAGCAATTGGAAGTTTTAAACATGGCAAATGTTTAGTAAAAACATCAGCAAAAATGAAAACTCAACAGAAGAGTTACAAAATAAACCTGAAGAAATTCTCCCAAAAGTCAAGCAGAAGATAGAGAAATGGAAAGTAAAAAGAATATTAGAGGACCAAGACAAAGGCCATAGGCAAATTATATAAACTCCAAAAAGAAAGCAGTGAGAAATTGGAGGAAAATCAGCAACAAAGTAACAAACCCCCCCCCCCCCAAGAACAGGAGACCACGACATTCCACATTAACAGAGCCTACTGGAAGCTAGGATTATGGAAGAGAACAATGCTCGCTTCGGCACATGGCTGTAGCTTTTAGATTAGAGGAGACAATGGACATTCTACACAATCTCTGGAGGAGATGAAAATAGGTCAAAAACGATCAAAAATTGGATTGGCTTTGGGCTCAGCAGAAAGCAAAAGCAAGATGAAAACGGAACAACCCCTACAAAATTCTCAAGAAAATTATTCCATTCAGTCACTCTCTATCAATCAAGTATAAGGACAGTAAAAAAACACTACCACAACGTCTCAAAGTTACCTCCCATAAAATCTTTTTCTCAAGAAGCTATTGGAAAAATGGGCTCTGCTAAAACAAGAGTAAACAAGACTGAGGGAGACTTGAAACACAGGAAATGAGATTCAACTTAGGTGAAAACCTCTAAAATAATCATGAAGGGAGATACCAGGGTAATAGTCATGCATAAGACAGAGAAGATATCCAATCTAAACAAACCAGGGGTGGTGGGGGTGACTCAAGAAGAAGACTTTGAACGCTGTATCACGGAAATCCTTGTTGTGAAACAGAACAGAATGCCCAGGTAAACCCAGCACAGGTTCTAATCTGTACTTGGCTTCTTGAACAGGTGCTGGTAAAATTCCTGTTCTCTGCCAGATCAGCTGATGATATTCATTTTATCTATTATAAGTACTCTGCTCTGACCTACTCCTGAGAGATGGAGGGAGGGCATGGTGAATTTAGAAGCACAAACTATATTCCCGCCGGATAGTTAACACTTGCAGAGTCCTGACTGTGGTGAGCCCTCCCACTGTAGTTTTCTAGGACTTATTTATGCAGGAACTTCCCTACTGCCTTCCCCTTAAAAAGGATCTATCTGGTGAGCCTTCTGGGAAGCTGAGGTCTGACTATCACCCAGTGACTCTGTACCTCTAGGAGCCTTCATCTAACTGTGGCAGTGTTTGATGATGGCAGTGTTTAACAGATTATGCTGACCTCTCAAGTTCTCAAAAAAAGAAAAAAAAAATACATATATACACACACACTCTCCAGGGATACAAACATAGGTAAACTTTTAAAGTAAAAGAATAACTAACAGAAAAGGATAATAGCTTTCTTAAGTATGGTGGCTATTTATATGTCCATCAACAATGATTTTTAGAATATAATATCAAGGGCAATTTTTGCCAGTCTGCACACACTCCACGTATCATACAGTATTCTAACTGTATAGTACATTAGCAAGAGTAACAAAAATTTTAGTGACTACCACCTTTGGTGGAAACAGGGAGAGAACACAGCTTTCACTTGTGTATTTCTATATTACTCTAATTTTATAAAGGATAAACATATCAATTTACAGTTAAAGGTATTTTAATTATAAAAGTGTTTAAGAACACGTTAATTCAAGTTAGGATGATGTTATAATCCCTAATCAAATACTCTGTCAGAAAAAGCAACCCTTGGGAATCAGTTGAAACAAACATATGGGAAAAGTTTATAAGTGTTCCTTATAAGACTACTCCAAAATAAATAAGCAACATGCCGATTCTGATTCACATGACAAAATACATAAAGTAAGAGCATAAACACTAATATCAATCACTGCATATATACAATATATAATAAGAGTTATGATCACTTTGCAATGAAAATAGTTTTAACAGACAGCTACAACAATCATAGCTTGATGACTGAGATTATTCCACAACCTGAAAGAAGTTAACACTGTTTATTATTTAAATAATTTAAAACATGCTCTTTATGCTCTACTCCCGTAAGCTAGATGAACACTTCACAACCAAATACCATCACACTGACTTAGACATTTCACTTAGGTTTGTGAAAAAACTATGAGTTGACTGATTTCTTTTAAACACATCAGTACGTTTTAAAAACCCCTAGATACATGATAATTTGCATGTCCTGATTCTGAGGAACATTTGTTCATTTTTTGGAATTTAGTAACAAACACATCTGCCTTGCCTGATGAAATAATGAGCTTCCTTATTCCCAAGTGACAATTATATTTGTTTTCAAGTCTCAAAAGACAGAGGCTCAAAGCTAAATTTAACATCCAATTCTGGAAGCAAAAATTATGGTAATTATTATCTTTTTCTCCTCTTACAATCTTACATTTTTATTCTTATTGCATTATTTCATGTGTCTTTTACTGTAAATCACTTTAAATTCTTTTAGGAAGCAGACTATCAATTAAAAATAATTTTAAACAATGTGACCTATAAAGAACCTTACTCAGTTTTACATATTTTACTAGTTAAAAGACAAGTTAAAACCGTTGCTTATCAATTAAATGCTTGTAAGGCAACCAGGGGAAGCTGGAAAGGATAATGTTTAAAGTTGCAGCAGGTCCCTTTACTTGTTTGGGAAAACAATGATTAACAGGAAAGGAACCAACTATACAGTTTCGTTCTTCCTGAAGCAGCACAAGAGAATAATACTTTCCCAGATATAAAAAGTCTCATTACAGAGAACTAAGAAGAAATAAAACCGGTTTGCAAATTCTGACAAAACACAAAAAGACAGCTAATGAGCAGAATAGGATCAAACTGTAAGCCAAAATGAAGCAAGAACTTCCAGCTATCAACTGGAATTGAGTAAACAAGTCTGTTAACGCCCTGGTGGGGGAAGTCCACTCTTGAGTTCTTATACCTACAAAAGGACGTTGGAGGTTATATAAAATGACACAACTTATCTCTTGAAATTTAGTGAGAGAAGAAATTATCTGTATAAAGAGCTCTACACTGATACAATTTTTTACTTAAAATATATTCAAAAGCTAATACTAAGAAAGAAGCAAAGGGTATGTACTGTATGATTCTATTTACCGGACAATGAAAAGCAGAGAAACTAACTTCTAATAACCTAAGTAAGGACAGCAGTTATCCTGGAAGCGCAGAGCAGGGTTACTACGGAAAGGGGCACCAGGGCGCTTCAAGGGCTTTGGCAATGCTGTTTCTGATTTGGGGGCTGGTTATACATGTTGTAGTTACTTTTCGAAAATTCACTGAGCTGTATACTTGTGGTTTATACACCTTTCTTTATGTATATTTTAATAATATTTACCCTCAAAGTTATCATTTATACTGCATAATGAGTTTGAGTAAACTCTAGGAGTTGGTGATGGACAGGGAGGCCTGGCGTGCTGCAGTCCATGGGGGTCACAAAGAGTCAGACACGATGGAGCGACTGAACTGAAATGAATCCAATTCAACATATGCAATTTATAGGGAAAAAAAACCACAAACGGTCAAGTCAACAAAGTTCAACCTATTTTTAGAAAATGCAAAAGTTAAAATAACAAACCCCATTCCTTCTCAAAGATTGATAAAAATGTCTATGTCTTGACTTTGATATTCTGTAACTCATTTGGTAGGATCTTTGCCCTCACAGTTGGAGAGGAATATAAACTTTAGAGGGAAAATAAATAAGCAGTTATTAGAATTTTGAGTGCCTACCATCATAATGCTTTCTCAGTATCTACCCTTGAGAAATACTTTAGTTTTAGGTGCAGATTTTCATTGTAGCATTGTCTATAACAACAGTAAAAATTGGAATTATAACTGCCCACTGTCAAGAGAAGGGCTAAATAAACTGTGGTATATGAAATGCTACCAGCAGCTGTAAAGAAACAGAGGGTAAGCTGTCTTTTCTAAGATAAACAGCTCTCCAAGAGGTATTGCTAAGTGGAAAAGAATATGGTACCATATTTGGAAGGGGGGAACCACACTTCCTCCCCTCACCCACACAAAACACTATGCTATCTGGCTTATATAAATAACTGTAAATACACATAAATCAGTTCAGAAGGATACATGCCAACGTCACTACCGTTGCTTTGGTGAAGATGGATGAGGTTGTGACTAAGCAGCTGTAAAGAAACAGAGGGTAAGCTGTCTTTTCTAAGATAAACAGCTCTCCAAGAGGTATTGCTAAGTGGAAAAGAATATGGTACCATATTTGGAAGGGGGGAACCACACTTCCTCCCCTCACCCACACAAAACACTATGCTATCTGGCTTATATAAATAACTGTAAATACACATAAATCAGTTCAGAAGGATACATGCCAACGTCACTACCGTTGCTTTGGTGAAGATGGATGAGGTTGTGACTAAGGGTGGTCAAAAAGGAATAGAGCTTTCTATAATGTTTTAAAAAGAGAACATTTCCACTACATAGTAAAAGGGAAAAAAGGAAGGAACAAAGGGAGGGAGGAAAAGAGAAAGGAAAAAAGCAGCAACTTAGGCACAGTCAAAAAAAATCAGCTTGCTGGTAATGCCAGTTCTTCCGTGATGCCATAATCAAGGTAAAAATCAGGAGGAAGAAATAACCCATACCTCTTAGACAAGTTACTATTTGCCAAACTTTAATTTTTATAGACAAGTTAAAAACCACTCAAAACATACACTGAGACACGAATGATTAACGCATCCTAGGTAAACTAAAACTACACGGGCACCCTCAAGGATCCTTGTTCTAACAAAGGTCACTCAAAACCATCATTCAGTTTACTTTATAGCACTTTATTTCCATCAGCCTCAAGTTTAAACTCATGTTTTGCTTCTTCCTTCATGGGACACAGAGCTAGCCAGTAAAATGTATAATTAAAGTACTAAGTAATGGAGGTACACAGACTGTCAGAAAGCAAGCAAGTTAACAATCTTTTCTTATACACAAAATATAAGCCCATGAATATATA
>SJYC01095140.1:0-21579 GCA_006408675.1 Madoqua kirkii
TTTTTTTTCACATATAATAATATACATGTTTCAATGTCATTCTCCCAAATCATCCAACCCTCGCCCTCTCCCACAGGGTCCAAAACACTGTCCTATACATCTGTATCTCTTTTGGTGTCTCACATATAGGGTTATTGTAACCATCTTTCTGAAGGAGCTACAACAGCCAAGATGTTTTGAATATAAATCATTAAAAGGGAACAAAAAACAAGCCTGAGTCTAACGGCAATGCTCTTGGACAAGTGCCATGTTGGTAAGGGATGCGACTGCAAAGCTAGTCGAGTCTCCATCCCAAATCAGTCATTACTGAGCATAAGCCAACAGTACCCTTTCCTCCCAAGTTATATAAAAAATGGATAATCATCTACTGTGACTTTAGCAGCAAGCTATGAAGACTGCATATACATGACCAGATTTCACTGCTGAAATTTTTAAAAACTTAAAACAGCCCATGTAACCTGACATGGATTCACTAATAATTCATAATGATTATCATGCTTCCCAGTATCTGGTCTAACTGGAATGTAATTTGTGTGATTCACTGCAATGACTACTACTACACACCCTACCATTTCTAAAGAGAGAAGTAAGGAAAAGAAGGATTTTCCCTGGGTCAAAGCTGAAAATCTCTAAAGCTTGATGGTTTTCTTTTTAATAGCTTTACTGAGATATAATTCACATACCAGAAAATTCATGCATTTATAGTGTACTTTTCAGTGGTTTTTAATATATTCACAGAGTAGTGAGATGGAAGCACCGCGATCAATTTTAGAACATTTCCATTATTCTCACCTCAGGCTGAAGAGCACTTGTGGTCTCCTCTATTCAATAGCTCTTTTTCCAGTTAGCCACATGGTTTCTATTCACCGGGCTCAGGTCATAGCCCAAAGGTCACTTTCTCAGAGAGGCCTTCCCTGCCCGCCCAATCAATACCTATAACGCCACCCATGCAGCACACACATCAAGCGTCCCATCACCTGCCTCCCCCGCCCTCACCCCATGCAGACACTTCCTTTTTCCCCGATATTGGAAACATCTAGCATTCTAATGTTGACTGTCCGTAAACTCCACGAGGGCTTCCTTAATAGCTCAGTTGGTAAAGAATCTGCCTGCAGTGCAGGAGACCATGGTTCGATTCCCGGGTCGGGAAGATCTGCTGGAGAAGGGATAGGCTACCCACTCCAGTATTCTTGGGATTCCCTTGTGGCTCAGCTGGTAAAGAATCCACCTGCAATGTGGGAGACTGGGGTTTGATCCCTGGGTTGGGAAGATCTCCTGGAGAAGAGAAAGGCTACCCACTCCAGTATTCTGGCCTGGAGAATTCCATGGAGTGTAGTCCATGGGGTCCCAGAGAGTTGGACACAACTGAGTGACTTTCACTTTCAAATTCCAAAAAGGCAACAATTTTTGTCTATTTTCTGCTATACCCCTAGGGCCTGAACAGGACCCTGTTGTAAATGTTTCACATGTGTAGAAGGGAAAGGGGGAGGGAGAAGAGATAAAAGGAAGTGACTTTACTATTACAAATTTTACTAGCTTGTGAGATCTTTGTTCTAATTTATTAAAAGGATTTTTAGTATTTTTCTCCTTTAGAATGAAAGTGAAACCAGAGAAAATTAAATGAAGTTAACTAAATTTAGCATCATTGCAGACAATCCAGGGAATGGGGTGCCAGTGTCTTCTCCATTATAAAGATTAGCAAATACCTAATAAGTAACAAAAGGTTTCCCCAGTGACTTAGCTGGTAAAAAAAAAAAAGAAACTTGCCTGCCAATGCAGGGCAACCCACTCCACTCATCTTGCCTGGAAAATTCCATGGACAGAGGAGCCTGGTGTGCTATATAGCCTTGGTGGGGTCACAAAGGGTCAGATATGACTGATGACACATATAACTCTCTGCAATAAGTATGAAAGAACAGGGGGAAGGGAGGAATGGTGATCTAAGTGAACTGAAGGAAATGGCAACCCACTCCAGTATTCTTGCCTGGGAAATCCCATGGACAGATAAGTCTGGTGGGGGTCGGACATGACTTAGCACCTAAACAATAACGACAATTCTAGCCAATACATGAGACCAAAAAGTTGTAAAGAATGAGGGGCTGGGGCTGAAACAAAAATCCTGTTGTTTACAGAAGTGACTGTCTATTTAGAAAAACCAAAATAAAACTGCAGGTGAAATGCTCTTTTTGCTAGAGAAATTCAAGTGTCATCATTCAACTCTTGACATAATAATAAGAATTTTATTTGGAATAAAGGAGTTTTAAATTTAAACACTAAAGAAAGTGAACACTTAGAAAGTCCTTATAATCAATGGAAATATGTGCTTATCAAAGACAGAAAGCTAATTCCAAGCCTCTTAAAGAACAAAGCCCATAAAAACCACTCTTTCTACCTTTTATCCTATATACCACTAATGGCAAGGCTTGAAATGACGACACTGCACAGCATGCTTTCTTAAAAATGGAGAGAAAAAAGCTCTACAAAAAAAAAAAAAGAAACTTGCCTGCCAATGCAGGGCAACCCACTCCACTCATCTTGCCTGGAAAATTCCATGGACAGAGGAGCCTGGTGTGCTATATAGCCTTGGTGGGGTCACAAAGGGTCAGATATGACTGATGACACATATAACTCTCTGCAATAAGTATGAAAGAACAGGGGGAAGGGAGGAATGGTGATCTAAGTGAACTGAAGGAAATGGCAACCCACTCCAGTATTCTTGCCTGGGAAATCCCATGGACAGATAAGTCTGGTGGGGGTCGGACATGACTTAGCACCTAAACAATAACGACAATTCTAGCCAATACATGAGACCAAAAAGTTGTAAAGAATGAGGGGCTGGGGCTGAAACAAAAATCCTGTTGTTTACAGAAGTGACTGTCTATTTAGAAAAACCAAAATAAAACTGCAGGTGAAATGCTCTTTTTGCTAGAGAAATTCAAGCGTCATCATTCAACTCTTGACATAATAATAAGAATTTTATTTGGAATAAAGGAGTTTTAAATTTAAACACTAAAGAAAGTGAACACTTAGAAAGTCCTTATAATCAATGGAAATATGTGCTTATCAAAGACAGAAAGCTAATTCCAAGCCTCTTAAAGAACAAAGCCCATAAAAACCACTCTTTCTACCTTTTATCCTATATACCACTAATGGCAAGGCTTGAAATGACGACACTGCACAGCATGCTTTCTTAAAAATGGAGAGAAAAAAGCTCTACTTCAAGAGAAGTAGAACCGATGCAAATTCTACTTATTGGAAGCCTGGAGTATGCTTCAGTAAGTTCCAAACATCATGCAAATGTTAGTCACACATGTTTCTATGCAGTTTAGAATTTGCTTTCCATGAAAAATGTTCAAATATTCACTGGTGAAAGATCAGTCTAAGTGGAATCATCGAAAACCATTTCTGCCACATCAGTTCAGTTCAGTTCGATTCTTTGCAACTCCATGGACTGCAGTACCCAGGCTTCCCTGTCCATCACCAACTCCCAGAGCTTGCTCAAACTCATGTCCATTGAGTCAGTGATGTCATCCAACCATCTCATCCTCTGTCATCCCCTTATCCTCCTGCCTTCAATATCTCCCAGCATCAGGGTCTTTTCCAATGAGTCAGCTCTTCACATCAGGTGGCCAAAGTATTGGCATTTCAGCTTTAGCATCAGTCCTTCCAATGAACATTCAGGACTGATTTCCTTTAGGATGGACTGGTTGGATCTCCTTGTAGTCCAAGGGACTCTCAAGACTCTTCTCTAACACCACAGCTCAAAAGCATCAATTTTTTGGTGTTCAGCTTTCTTTATGGTCCAACTCTCACATCCATGCATGACTACTGGAAAAACCATAGCCTTGACTAGATGGACCTTTGTTGGCAAAGTAATGTCTCTGCTTTTTAATATGCTGTCTAGATTGGTCATAACTTTTCTTCCAAGGAGTTTCTTTTTATTTCATGGCTGTAGTCACCATTTGCAGTGATTTTGGAGCCCCCCAAAATAAAGTCTGTCACTGTTTCCACTGTTTCCCCATCTATTTGCCACAAAGTGATGGGGCCATATGCCATGAATTTAGTTTTCAGAATGCTGAGTTTTAAGCCAACTTTTTCACTCTCCTCTTTCACTTTCATCACATAGCACGTAGCACTACCACAGAGGAGTCTGTTAGAGTTTGGATCATTTAGTTGGGTTCTAAAGAATTTTCTGAGAGCTGCTGTTGTGGTGTACTTGCTAAATTGTATCTGATTCTTTTGCAATGCTATGAACTGCAGCCCACCAGGCTCCTCTGTCCATGGGATTTCCCAAGCAAGAATACTGGAGTCGATTGCCATTTCCTTCTCTAGGGGATCTTCTGGGACCAGGGACCAAACTCTTGTCTCCTGCATTGGCAGGCAGATTCTTTACCTCTGAGACACCAGAGAAGCCCTAAGTTACTGCTTTTTAAAAATTTAACACTCACATATCATTACCATGATAAAAAATCTGAAAAGTTATTTATACAAATAAAAAGAGTTTCCGTTTACTAAAACTCAATTTACCACATACTTGGCAAAATGAAGTAGTATCTGATAAACTGTTTAATTTTTCATTATTTTAAAATGAAATCACTTTTTAAAAAATGTCTGGCAGATATGTTACTAAATGCTACACACTTGGACAAACATTGTTATAGATACTGATCATACTAGTTTTAGTAATATTAAAATCTGATAGCTAAGATTTATTACATGTATGGACAAGCTGTAGTTCCCCCTAAATGAGGGGGAAAGAAACAGACACCAGATCTGTGTTAGGTTCTATACAACATAGCTCTTGCCTACAATTCTCCTCCAGCACTACAATAATACTAGTCAATGGGAAAGCTAAGAGTCACATGACATTGAAATATCATTAGAAATAAGAGTTTAAAATAAGAGTCTCAAATCTAGGGTCACAGAGACCAATGGGAAGTAAGTCCCATAAAGCAAATCAACTTATAAAGAAACACCAGAGTCATTATTTCCAAATAAGATGTGTATGCTTCAAAAACCACTGGCTTAAACAACAACAACAACAACAAAAACTGGCTTAGGAAGCTATAATACTTACTCCAACATGCTGCTGATGCTTATAGTATTTTTTTTTACAATTCCTTTTTGGTAAATCTCTGCAGAACGTTTAGCATATGTTACTAACTACCCTTGATGAATCTTCAAACTTAGCATATTTGAGTTTTTAAACCAATGCAGGAGTCACACAGGTTTGCTACAGAGATCATCAGCAGAGTAATATATATTTGGTCAAAAATGAGATGTATGGGAATTCCCTGGTGGTCCAGTGGTTAAGACTCCACACTTCCACTGCAAGGGGCGTGGTCTGATCCCTGGTTGAGAAACTAAGATCTCTCATGCTGTGCAGCGTAGTGAAAAAAAGAGAGGGAGAGAGATAAAATAACGCAATGACAATTTTCTTTTCTGAGACAACCTTGGAAAAGTAAAGTATCCCAAAGTGTCTGTTCCAAGCACATTTTTCACTTAGATGTCAATGTGAATCAACTCTTACAACTATCATTCATTCCAACTCTTTTATCAACAAGAAAATGGAATTTCTAAGAAACTTCTAAGAAAACTGAACTTGAAGGAAATTACCCGAAATCACCTAACTATCAATACTTAGAACCAAACTAGGAACTAAACATCAAGTCTCCTAATTCCTGTTCAGTATTCTCTCCTATACACTATATTGCCTCTGGTTTTCAAGGCTTGAGAAGAGGAAAGTAGAATTGCCTTTAAAATTCATTAAGGATTTTTGTTTTAAAGTTAAGGCAACTGAGAATCCCCTAAATTCTCTAATAATATGCAATGTGATTTTGAAATGCAATTTTAGAGATGTCGGTTCTAACTGCTAGCAAGAGGAGACAGGGACTATAGAAAGTCAACTAAAGGACAGAAGTTCAGTGAGGTTAGACCCTAAACTAGGGCCAGCATGGGAAGGCCACATTTCTCACAGCTCAGTCAAAATGTATGACTATGCTTTGTTTCTTATGCAGACTTTAAAAATAAAATTTAATGAGTTGGCATCATTACTGTTTAATAGCATTTATTGAACATTTATAGCACCAGACAGTATGCTGCTGCTGCTAAGTCGCTTCAGTCATGTCCGACTCTTAGCGACCCCATGGACTGCAGCCCACCAGGCTCCTCCCTCCACGGGATTTTCCAGGCAAGAGTACTGGAGTGGGCTGCCATTGCCTTCTCCAATGCATGAAAGTGAAAAGTGAAAGTGAAGTCGCTCAGTCGTGTCCAACTCTTTTCGACCCTATGGACTGCAGCCTACCAGGCTTCTCCATCCATGGGATTTTCCAGGCAAGAGTACTGGAGTGGGGTGCCATTGCCTTCTCTGAGACAGTATGCCAGGCACTTATATTTCCTCATTTAACCCTCAAAACAGCTCTACTAGGAAGGCACATTATATCTCCATTTTAAAGATAAGGAAACTCGGATCCACAAAGCTCACATAACCAGAGTAAAGAAGTATTGTAGATTGTATTTCTGAACAATAGCTACAAAAATATCTCCTATCCCACATGTTCTTTTTTCCTCCCAAAATAAACTTTTATTTTAGAACAAGTTTAAATTTACAGAAAAACAACTCTGCAAAACAATTTCCTATAAATCAAATTTCTTGTCCTTAGAATTTTTAAAAGTCCCATGTGTTGGTCAGTGCAGTGGGCCTGAACTTGGCAGATCAATCACACTTGGAAAGCAGATCCTACAATGAACAGGGTTTTTTTGGCAGTAACTACATTCAGTTCAGTTCAGTTCAGTCGCTCAGTCGTGTATGACTCTTTGTGACCTCATGAATTGCAGCACGCCAGGCCTCCCTGCCCATCATCAACTCCCAGAGTTCACTCAGACTCATGTCCACCGAGTCCATGATACCATCCAGCCATCTCATCCTTGATCGACCCCTTATCCTCCTGCTCCCAATCCCTCCCAGAATCGCAGTCTTTTCCAGTGCGTCATGAGGTGGCCAAAGTACTGGAGTCTCGGCTTTAGCATCATTCCTTCCAAAGAAATCCCAGGGTTGATCTCCTTCAGAATGGACTGGTTGGATTTCCTTGCAGTCCAAGGGACTCTCAAGAGTCTTCTCCAACACCACAGTTCAAAAGCATCAATTCTTCGGCACTCAGCCTTCTTCACAGTCCAACTCTCATATCCATACATGACTACTGGAAAAACCAGAGCTTTGACTAGACGGACCTTAGTCGGCAAAGTAATGTCTCTGCTTTTGAATATACTATTTAGGTTGGTCATAACTTTTCTTCCAAGGAGTAAATGTCTTCTAATTTCATGGCTGCAGTCACCATCTGCAGTGATTCTGGAGGCCCCCAAAATAAAGTCTGACGCTGTTTCTACTGTTTCCCCATCTATTTCCCATGAAGTGATGGGACCGGATGCCATGATCTTTGTTTTCTGAATGTTGAGCTTTAACTACATTAATACATAGTATATTCAGAAGAATATATGATGAGCTGTCATGGTTTTTAAGACCATGTCACTCTAATATAAAATCTGACTCCAAAATGTACGTATAACATCATTCCCAGTGATATGACTAAGCAGGTAATACTACTTTTTTCGTAGCCATATTTTCTTCCCACACTGTAACAGAAAAACAAACCAGAGATGTTTCTAAATATTCATAAATCCTATCTACTTTCATTTAATAGCAGTACTTACAAAATATTATTAAATTTATTATGCACATTTTAGGACTAAGTTGTTGCCAGTGCTAATTATAACATGCTTGGAAAAAACTTAAGCTATACTGATTAAAATTCTATTTATAAAGGAAAAATCTAAACCACAGAAACAGTGCTTAGTTTAGAACATGTACATAACTGCCAAACTCAATCCCTATTTAGATGTCGCTCACTGAAACACTGTAATTACAAAAAACCAAAATGAATTTCTAAGTGTTGCAAGATAAAACAGTCCTGGCTTAACTTTTGAGGCTTGTAATTATCTTCCTGAAAAGGTAAATACTCTAAGTTTTAACTTAATATAATATTAACTCTAGAAGTTAACACAGATTGAACATTTGATTTTACTCTAAAATGGAAGCCACCTATGAAATTTAGAACCTTATAAATTAACAGTCAACTGCTAATCAAAGAAAATTACTGGGAGACAAAGGTCACTGTTAACTTTCTATAGTCATCTATGGATGATGCAAGCCTCCAGGCTTACTGCATGGGTTTGGAAGACTTCATGTACATTCAGTTTATGCCTGCCTGCCCAATAGAGGACTGCATCACGCTGACACTTCCCGCTCCCTCTTCAATCAACCAGTCTGACTTGTTGCTTCCATCACTCTACTGTAACCATGTCAGCAAAAAAGTCCACTTTCACCTTGTCAAGTCCAGTGGCCACTTCTCTGTCCTTATTTTACTCCACATGAATGGCCACGTCCTCCCTGAAAGGCTTGCTTCTCTTTGCTTCTGCAACAGCACTTTCCCAGATTTCTTGTGACCTCACTGCTTCCTCTCCAGGATCTCCTGTGGCTCCTCTTCCTCTACTGGACCTCTCAATTATGGGATTTCCTATCACTGGGACATTGTCTTCTCTCTGCCCTCTCCCTCCTTCCTTCCTTCTCTACTCTCCTCATTGTGACCCTTCCAAAATATATCTCCAACACAATCCTCTCCTCCAAGCTCGACTCGCAGATTCAGCTGATTACCTGACACTTGGGTGTATAATAGTTCTATCAAACTGAGCGTGAAAGTGTTAATTGTTCAGTTGTGTCCAATTCTTTGTGACCCCGTGGACTGAGCCTGCCAGACTCCTCTGTCCACGGAATTCTCCAGGCAATATTGGACTGGGTTGCCATTCCCTTCTCCAGGAGTTCTTCCCAACTCAGGGATCGAACCCAGGTCTCCTGCATTGCAGGCAGATTATTCACCATTTGAGCTACCTGGGAAGCCAACAGCATATCCAGAACATATCCAGAATAAATGCCATTCCCCCATTCCTCTACTCACCACTCAGTCTTTGTCCTTTCCCCTCTCTGTAAATGGTATCAGCAACCACTCAGATTCTCCACCAAGAAACCTAGGAGTCATCTTTCATTCTTTCCTTTCCCTCACTCCTATCTCTGTCTTTTCTCTTGAACGTGACTGGCTTATACCTATTCTTACCAAAACTCTTCATTTTATTTTCCCAGATCCCGGGCCATAGGATTCAAGACCACAACTTATCCAATAATTCTCATCTCTGAAATAACTCTTAAGATTTTTCATTGCTATAAAAAACTTTTGGGAGAAGGACAAAGAGAAATAGGAAAAACAAATGAAGCAGGATCACAAAATCTTAAGAAATTTAAAACTTGCCAAAAGGCACATGGAATTGCAGTCAGTTTTTCTAAGCTCCTACTTTGATTGACATTACCTTCTGTAGAGCCCTGCTCAACCTTTCTAGACTTTTAAAAATCCTAGGCTGGGCACTTTGAGTATCTCTGTTTCATTAAGAAAGCTGCTATTTTGTTCCTTCTCACATTCTCTCTCATTTCTTATGAGACCCTAAATGGAAAAATAAAGAAAAGGGCACACTGACAACAAGTCTTTAGGTATAAACACAGAACCGAAATAGGGAGAAATGGAGATTAAGGACTAGTCAAGTCTTTAACGTCAACATTAATGTTAATTATTAAATACAAATTAGGAACTGTACACAAGTGATTTGGAGCAAAGACACAGTTTCATAAATGAACACCAAATAAGTTTCCAGCAATAAGAAAAATCTACCTTATATATCACAATTCAATATTCTTTTGTTCTAGGGCACACCTTCTCTTTCCAATAATTATACCAGAAATGAATGCTATACTGTTTCTGTATGACTAACACTGACCACCATATACCACAAGTAGGTAAAATCCAGGGTATCAAAAAGCCAACACTCTCGATCTGATGAAATTAACTTACCAACAAATGGAGAAATCAATTTCTACTTGGTCTAAATAATGAAAACCAAATGGAGAGAGCTACACTGGCCTTAAGATTCAAAGAAGAAGATGGTAAATGACTCTGAAAGCCAAAAGTCATAAATGCCCTCAAAGAATTCTTAAACATAGGAATAAGCAGTAGATTCTCCGAACTTTAAAGGATATTTTACAGAAAGCAAACTGGTAAAGTAAGACTGTATCATTCTGTCAAATAAGTCTTTGAAATAAGTATCTAATGGACCAAAAATTATTAATAGACCAAAAACATTTAGATACAAATTACTAAACTACCACTTGTTGTATGAAATAAGGAACCATACTCTTAAGTGTAGCAATGTAAAGATAATGTATCCAAAAGTAATCTGAACTAGCTTGAAACAGAGAACTAACCACCCAGTCAGAGAGCTACCAACCTATAAATCCTGATGCTGGGAAAGACTGAGGGCCCGAGGAAAAGGGGACAACAGAGGATGAGATGGCTGGATGGCATCACTGACTCACTGGACATGGGTTTGGGTGGACTCTGGGAGCTGGTGATAGACAGGGAGGCCTGGTGTGCTGCAGTTCATGGGGTCGCAAAGAGTCAGACACAATTGAGTGACTGAAGTGAACTGAAACCTATAAACAAAAATCACCTTAACCTATTCACTATTACTTTACATAAGATGATCCTGGTTCTCACTTACTGTATGAGTTGGACAGATTATTTAATCTCTCTGAGTCTTGATTTCTGCACTATTAAAATAGAATTAAAGAGGTTACTACCTCATGATTATTGTGTGGATTAAATGACATAAGGTAAATTATTCTGAGCAGCTTCAGGAACAGAGTAAGTGTTCAATAAAGGGTAGACACTATTGTTTTCTCCAAACTGATGTAGAAAAAAGTTACTTGAAGTCACATCGTGCCGTAACAATACCTTTGAAATCTTCACAACTCTTAGGACAGTGCCAAACACTTTGGATACTCAGTATTTATGACTGAAGACTAGCAATTCATATGAAATCTAGAACTTTGAAACTGAAGGAGATTTTAGAGATCAACTGGAACAGTTTCACTTAACAATAAGAGTTGTGGGAAATTATCAAATCTTTGCTTAAACACTTCCTGGAACAGAAACTTGCCTTCTCAACAAGACATATAAAAACAGTTCTAAATGCTAGAATGTTCCCTTTGAAGATTTCATTGTACTCATTACTTCCTCTCATAACTTATCTGAAAGGATGAATTCACTAGATGGCATCACAATATTAGGAAAAGTCCTCTATCAGAAAAGACCATGAAAAGAATCACTCAACATTTATTCTGACTAATAGAGAAATACTACACCCAACTGTATAAAACATGTATGTTAACTTAAAAATTATTCTGTTTAAACATACATGAAAATGTTCAGAAAACGAAGTTAGACTATAAAATCATAATTTACATATCCTTGTAGAATATAAGTAATTTAGATTATTATAAACCTTGGGCTCTTTTCGATCCCACAACAAGGCCTCCAAAACTTTTTAAGCAATTTCAAAATTTATGTGTTTATAAGATAAAAGCATACAAAACTGGGTGATTTATTAATGTTCCTTACAGCCATACTCCATCACCAGCTTTCCATAAAAAGACCCAGTACCACAGAGAGAAAATTACCAACTTCTATAAAAAAATCTTCAAACTTGGATCTGTGTATTACCAATTATTTATATGATCCAAAACCAAATTATTTTAACATGTCCACATTCATTAACAGAGTGATGGCACAACTGCAGAGGTCTATCAGGTCCTAAGAGGATCCAGAAGAATAGTCCTAGAACATCTTCTAACTCCTACTCACAGAGAGAAAACCATGGAAAACCAGGCGCACAATTTATAGCACACCCTTACAACTCATCACACTCCAACTTCTATGGAAATTTTACAAACCTGTAGATCGTAAGGAACTAAAAGACAGCAGATACATCCTGTCAGGAAGAGGGTTCAACCGACTTAACTCACTTCTCAGTGGCTCCCCCTCCCCCACAAACCACTTCTGTATCCATCTGCAATCCATTTCAACATTACTTTACTCCATATATACATTTATGAAACTTTTTTTTACTTTTCTTTGAACTGGTTATATAACATCTGCCTGATTCCCACATTGAGTATGAATTAAATAAAATCCTTAACACATGTTTATTTTTATATCTAAGTCATTATATTATCGTTGAATGTACTAGTCAACTTTCTTACTATTGGAGAGACACCATTAGATTATTAACATAAAATGATTCTCTAACAGTGAGTATGAATCGGACTGGAAAGATCCACCTCACCATGTAAATTAATTAACTAACCCTTGGCTTCTGAAAAATCAATCCTGTGACTTGAGCTGGCATGAAATGAATGAAATCATACACACTTGAAGCAAGAAAATCAGGCTTCAGAACCAGAAACCCATATTCAGACTGTGGATGATGGTAAAGCCAAGGAATAGCAATCACAAGCTGCTGCCTACTCACTTCCACTATCCATTCAATGACTCCCTTTAAGAAGTCCAAACGACTAAAGACAGTGGCCAATCCAATGGCAGCACTCATGTCAGAAGATGGAAAAATACATTCGGTAGTCTCTGTTCTATTAAAGGTTTTACCATCCCTTTGCATGCATCCATGTTCACCTCCCACCCATAAAAGCAGGTACTAATCAATTTTTATCTCATTCTAGAAGAAATCAATGCAAAAATCTTTGTTTAGTCATAAAAGCGTAATTATGGGGAATCATTAATATAAAGAGAAGTAAAGGGATGAGAAACATACTGATAACAGTGTCAATGAAGATGTTCCAGATGCAAGAGCTCACATTAGGAGAACCAGGTGACTTCTAAGTCCACCAGGTTCTTCTCCATCTACCCACTCGCTTTATCGAAAAGACACAAGACTAAGTAAGAAGGATCTTAATGGATTTCAACTCCCTTTACTTATAAGAGGCACAATGTAACGGCTAATTTTACAGGTCAACCTAACTGGAGTACCCAGATTAAACATTATTTCTGGATGTGTCTATGAGGGTGTTTCAATAAATATTAGCATTTGAATATTCTATTACATTCACATGTTAATATTATGTATATTAAATATAAAATACATATATATACGTATTAAAATATAAACTTTAAATAAATTTACATTTTTAATATTTAAGATACAGATATATATACAAATATCTTATCTCCTACTGGTTCTGTTTCTCTGGAGAATGCTAACACACACACACACACACACATACACACACACACAAACACACACACACAGACATCCTGCCCTTGTTCAGAGCTGTCTCAGAAATAAATAAATATAGATATAAAATAAATTAGCAATCAGAAATATCTAGTCCAGGCAAACTATTTTCCAAGAGGAAACACCTGCTCTCACTGACTGGTGAGGCCACAGATACACTGTATACAAATATCAATTATATTCAGAGATAACAAACCATTACACTATTTTTTAAACTCCAGAGACGATTGAGAGAAAGGGTAATTATGGTTTGTCTAATGCAAAAAGTTTTGGAAAAACACTGATCCAAGCTAATCTTTTCTCTTCCTTACCTCTGTGACTTAAAAAGTCTCACTTGAATGCATTAGCTGAACACGGCACAAAAGGCGAGGGGCAGGGTTGGGAGGAGGACTGCTGGCAAGATTCAAAGAAGCAAAATTGGGTATGCTGAAATACCATAATACCATACACTAAAAAAAGTTCTTGGGTATTTTTCCTAAAAATGTTTAGGAAAACTGAAAATAACTGAATATGAAAGGTAATTACCTCGTATCTCTCTGAAATATATTTCTAAGACCTTGTCCATCAAAAATATTTTGCATAAAGTTAAGTCACTCAGTCGTGTCCGACTCTTTGCAACCCTGTGGACTGTAGCCTACCAGGCTCCTCTGTCCATGGGATTTTCCAGGCAATAGTACCGGAGTGGATTGCCATTTCCTTCTCCAGGGGATCTTCCCAACCCAGGGATTGAACCCGGGTCTCCCGCATTGTAGACAGACGCTATACCATCTGAGCCACCAGGGAAGTCCAGCATAAAAAAGCATTTACGATAAAGCATTTTGCATAAAGCCTATCTAAACGACACTAAAATAGCCATAAGGAAGCCAAGTAATATCTTGCAAGATCAATGTGCATTCTGACTCTTAGGGCCACTCCATTTTAATAAGAAAATGAATTTCCATTTTTCTGAGCAACTTCTGATGTAGTCATTGGTCAATTAGTTACTGGTCAATGGTTCCTTCCTCTTGTGTAGGCCTCAGAAAAAGAAACTTACTGATATTTATAAACATTTATTACAAATCAACAAAGAAATTAACACATTAAAAAACACATTTTTCGGGACTTCCCTTGGAGGGTCCAGGTTTAAGACTGTGAGGCCAGTTGGGGCAGGCGGGTGGGGAGGTGGAGGGTGCACGCAGGTTTGATTCCTGGTCTGGGAACAAAGATTCTATATGCCACGCAGCATGGCCAAATGACAAAAAAAAATTTTTTTAGACCCATGTTTAATTTTAAAAGATTCAATCTGGCAGTAGTTTAGAGTAACACTCTGTATTCAATGAGTTCTCAAGGTCCTATCTCCTTTTCTCTCCTTTATCATAAATGCTTTTTGTATTATTCTTGGCCATTTATGAATCAAAAATTATTACCATGCAAAAATTTATTCTGTTCTCAATTTTGAGACTACTTCCCATAAACTGGCAAAAATATTTAAATTAGCTTATGTAAAGTTTTACAATTCACTCCATTTTGAAAAATTTTAAGGTTTAAAAGAAAAATAAACTATGGCTAACACTGTACTTAACAGTGAAATAAACTACAGATTTAGTGCAATCTCTTTTGAAATTCTGACAGCCTTTTTTGCAGAAAAGGAAAAGCTAATCCTTGGAATTAGCAATGGGTCCTAAGTAGCCAAACAGTAATTTTAAAGAAAGGAAAAAGTTGAAAGACTCACACTTCCCAATTTCAAAACTTACCACAAAGCTTACAGTAATGAAAACAGTATGGTAGTAGCATAAAAAAGGACATGCAGATCAATGGCATAAAAGTGAGAGTCCAGAAATATACCCGTGTGTCTGTGGCCAACAGTTATCTGTCGAGGGTGCCAAGACCACTCAATGGGGAAAGAATAGTCTGCAGCAGATAATACAAGAACAGCTGGAGTTCCACATGCAAAAGAATGAACTGACTTTGGTATTACACCACAGACAAAAATTAACTCAAAATGGATCAATAATCTAAATGTAAGAGCTGAAACTATAAAACTCCTAGATAAAACATCTGGGTAAATCTTCACAACCTTAGATCTGGCAATGGAACCTTAGATATGACACTGAAACTACAAGTGACAGAAAGCAAAATAGATAAATTGGACTTGATCAAAAACTTAAAACATTTGTGCATCAAAAAACAGTATCAAGAAAGTGAAAAGACAATGCATATAATGGGGAAAAACCTTTGCAAGTCAAGGGCCTAGTATCCAGAATATTAAAGAAGCTCTTACAATTCAACAACAAACGACAACTTTAAGTGAGCAAAGGACTTAAATTAGACATTTCTCCAAAGAAGATACAGAGATGGTTGATAAGCACATTTAAAAATGCTCAATGATAATATTAGGGAAACACAAATCAAAATCACAATGAGGTACCACTACAGACCCAACAAAGACGCCCATAATTTTTAAAATGAAAAATAACAAGCATTGGTGAAGATGCAGAAAATCTGGAAGCCCCCATACATGGCTGATGAGAATGTAAAATGGTTCAGCCACTAGGGGAAAAGAGGCTGGCAGTTCCTCTAAAAGTTAAACAAAGATTTACTTAATCATCCAGCATTTCACTCCTAGGTATATACCCAGAAGAACTAGAACTAGATACTCAAATACAGGTTCACAAATGTTTATAACAGCAGTATTTCAGTTCAGTTCAGTCGCTCAGTCGTGTGATTCTTTGCGACCCCACGAACCGCAGCATGCCAGGCCTCCCTATCCATCACCAATTCCTGGAGTTCACTCAGACTCACATCCATCAAGTCCGTGATGTCATCCAGCCATCTCATACTCTGTCATCCCCTTCTTCTGCTCCCAATCCCTCCCAGCATCAGAGTCTTTTCCAGTGAGTCAGCTCTTCACATCAGGTGGCCAAAGTACTGGAGTTTCAGCTTTAGCATCATTCCTTCCAAAGAAATCCCAGGGTTGATCTCCTTCAGAATGGACTGGTTGGATCTCCTTGCAGTCAAAGGGACTCTCAAGAGTCTTCTCCAACACCACAGTTCAAAAGCATCAATTCTTTGGCACCCAGCTTTCTTCACAGTCCAACTCTCATATCCATACATGACCACTGGAAAAACCATTGCCTCGAGTAGACGGACCTTAGTTGGCAAAGTAATGTCTCTGCTTTTGAATATACTATCTAGGTTGGTCATAATTTTTCTTCCAAGGAGTAAGCGTCTTTTAATTTCATGGCTGCAGTCACCATCTGCAGTGATTTTTGGAGGCCCCCTCCAAAATAAAGTCTGACACTGTTTCCACTGTTTCTCCATCTATTTCCCATGAAGTGATGGGACCTGGTGCCATGATCTTCGTTTTCTGAATGTTGAGCTTTAAGCCAACTTTCTCACTCTCTACCTTCACTTTCATCAAGAGGCTTTTTAGTTCCTCTTCACTTTCTGCCGTAAGGGTGGTGTCATCTGCATATCTGAGGTTATTGATATTTTTCCTGGCAAACTTGATTCCAGCTTGTGTTTTTTCTAGACCAGCGTTTCTCATTATGTACTTTGCATATAACAGCACTATTTACCCACAGCCAAAAGACAGGAATAACCCAAATGGATTATCAATGGATGAATGGGTAAACAAGCTGTAGTGTATATATACACAGGGAATATTACTCAGTCTTAAAAAGGAATCAAGTACTGATACATTCTACAGTATGGATGAACCTTGATAACAGTATACTAAGCAAAAGACGCAAGACACAAAAGGTCACATATTTATAATATTTATATAAAATATCCAGAATAGGTAAACTCACAGAGATATAAAGCTAACTGATGGTTGCCAGGGACTCAGGAGAAAAGGGAGAAATGAGATTTCCTTTTGGGGCGATGAAGCGTCATGGAATTAGACAGGCAGCAGTGGCACAACAATGTGAATGTACTAAATGCCACTGATTCTTTCATTTAAAACAGGCTAATTTTATGACTTGTGATTTTCATCTCAGCTTTTTTAAATTAATAGGTAGAAACCAAATGTCATAATCTCTTTATCAAGTATCCATAGTGGAGTATCCAAGAGATCCATAATCTCTTAAGTATCCATATTTACAAAAAGAAAAAAACCAACAGTCATCTCTTAAGCCATAATGGCAATCTTAATGAATTTACAAGGCATATTTTCTGATTATAACACAATAAAGCCAGGAATTAATAATAAATTCAAAACAAAGAATCCTAATGAATGGAAAGTTTTAAAGTTGTAAATAATGCTGAATTACTCTTTTTAATTAAAAGATAAGTAAGATGTAGTTCTCAGACTTTGGTGTACACTCAGATTACCTGGGGAGCTTGTTTAAAACACAGAAGCTTAGGCCCTACATCCAGAGATTCTCATTTAATAGGTCAAGATTGGAGTTCAGTTCAGTTCAGTCACTCAGTCGTGTCCGACTCTTTGTGACCCCATGAATCACAGCACGCCAGGCCTCCCTGTTCATTACCATTTCTCAGAGTTCACTCAGACTCACTTCTATTGAGTCCGTCATGCCATCCAGCCATCTCATCCTTTGTCGTCCCCTTCTCCTCCTGCCCCAATCCTTCCCAGCATCAGAGTCTTTTCCAATGAATCAGCTCTTCACATGAGGTGGCCAAAGTACTGGAGTTTCAGCTTTAGCATCATTCCTTCCAAAGAAATCCCAGGGTTAATCTTCACAATGGACTGGTTGGACCTCCTTGCAGTCCAAGGGACTCTCAAGAGTCTTCTCCAACACCACAGTTCAAAAGCATCAATTCTTCAGCACTCAGCCTTCTTCACAGTCCAACTCTCACGTCCATACATGACCACAGGAAAACCCATAGCCTTGACTAGACGGACCTTAGTCGGCAAAGTAAGGTCTCTGCTTTTGAATATGCTATCTAGATTGGTCATAAGCCTTCCAGCAAAGTTTAAAAACAATAACAAAATATTAAGAAAAAAATCTAACGACATTGCGTATCAAAAGCTATGGAATTCACACAAAGCTGTACTCATATACACTGTCTAAAATAATAGAACTTAAGAGAACCTAAACTAAGCAGTCAACTTAAAATTTTAAAATAAAAGTATTATAAAAAAAACAAACATAAATGAAACTAAAATTACATGACTAGGAAACTAAAACAGCAAAACTTTAAAATGAGTTTGGTTAAAGTCCTGAAAATTCTAACAAAGTAAATTCTCAAACAGACAAATGTAGAATTGGGGGGAAATTAATCATCTTTTAAAAAAATAAAACATAAAATAAACTTTTCAGAAAACTCTGGAAAATAGATTTTTTAATAATTCTAAATCTCTACATGGTTAGTTCATCAAAAATATAAGAAATTATTTATCAATGAAAAAGTCAGAAGTTCAATTATGACATTAGTTACAATCTGCTGTGCAGTGCTGTGCTTACTCAGTCATGTCCTGCTCTTTGCAACCACCATGGACTGTAGCCCTCCAGGTTCCTCTGTCCATGGGGATTCTCTAGGCAAGAATACTGGGGTGGGATGCCACATCCTCTTCCAGGGGCTCTTCCCAATCCAGAGATCGAACCCAGGTCTCCAGCACTGCAGGCGGATTCTTTACCACCTGAGCCACCAGGGAAGCCCTCTAATCTGCTACTTGGTTAAAAAAAAAAATTAGAACCTGTAAAATGAGGAAAATCTTAACAAAATTCTATGAACTTTGAAGTCTTTCCATTGCAAGAAAAAAAAATGTCAAATATTTTAACTGGTTAATAAGTATCTAGTAACTATCACTCAGTTTCACTAATAAGAGCAATAAACTTTATTCTCAATTCAAAAGCAAATCAAAAAAAAAAAACCTCATGATATAAATGATTCTAAATTACTTATTTTTCAGGTTTAAAAAAACCTGAAAATTATCAGTCAAATTTTATCACAATCAACTTTACAAATACCATAGAAGTTAAAATTTTCATTTTTATCTTAAAGTCACTTTGAAGCGTATTCAACTTTAACCTCTTTTATTCAACAATGTGTGTGTGTGTGCTCAGTCACGTCCGACTCTCTGCAACTCCATGGACTATAGCCCACCAGGCTCCTCTGTCCATAGGAACAAATATATAATGGTCATTAGCTAAGAGAAGCCAAGAGCCAAGTGTTGTCAACAATAATTAATAAAAGGGTACATGAAATGTTCTTACTTTAATAAAGGGGAGAGAGCTAAGGCTCTCCTCTCCTTAGGAGACATATTTCCCCTCCATGGCTGCTGTGACAAATTACTTGATGGCTTAGAATGCCAGAAAGTTATTCTTTCCCAGTTTTATAGGCAAAAAGTCTGAAATCATTATTAGTAGCCTGTTACTGAAATCAAAGTCTCAAAGCAATACTCCCTTCAGAGGCTTTAAGGGAAAATCCATTCTCTGCCTCCTCCAGCTTCCGACCGCCACCAGAATTCCCTGACTTGTGGCCTCATTGCTCCAATCTCTGCCTCTTTGATGGGTCACCTTGCTCCTCCTCTTCTGTACTTGCTCCAATCTCTGCCTCTTTGATGGGTCACCTTGCTCCTCCTCTTCTGTACGTGTATAATTTCCTTCCGCCTCCCTCTTAGAAGGGTATATGTGATTGCCTTTAGGACTCAACCAGATGATGCAGGATAACTGCACCACTTCAAGACCCCCAGTTTAATCACATCTGTAAAGACCCTTTTTGGCCATATGGTGTCACAAGAGATTGGCACTTGACTCTTTCGGAAAGCCATTTTCAGTCTACCACAGTGTGTCTCCTTAAAAACACAGGGCAACCTTTTGGTCAGCAAGTAGGTAATCTTAAGTCTCCAGATTTTACAATGCAAGGTCACAAACCTTCTGATTCTCAGATCTCTCTGCAATATATTACCAGGTATATAAGAAACTATCACAGGAGACATCCATTTGTCTCTTGAAAATACAAAAGAAAAATTAAATCTCTGTTTACTGTAAAATGAATGAAATTCTACTCAAATTTTAGAGTCTCCTCTAAACTTTGTACATAAATAATAATAAATCAAGTTTTTTCTCCCTTCTACATTGGTAAAGAGAGGTCCTTTTGTTGGCAGAGTTTTCTTATTTCTCCAGCAAACTTTATAGAATTGGGTAAAAATAAACTAAGTTTTTAAATGAATTTGAAATGGACTACTTTCCAAAAACAGCAAAAATTTAATTGTCTAAATTTTTCCAATACATAATTTCAAGGCCCACTAGCCCTTGAATCTCCTCCAGAATCAAGCAGTTTTCATCCCATAAAATCAAAATAAATTCCAGATGAATTAAAGAGTTATATGTAAAGTAGGAAAGCATTAAGAATTAGAATAAAATATAGCAACAGAAAAAATAAGCAAGAAAAATAGTCACACATGAAGCACTAAAAAATAAAAAGAAATGAAAGCAATGTGATGTCATGTTTCCAACTATTACCCTTCTGTATTTGATAACGGTAATACCTAGCAAAAGTGAGGGTGTGGGGACACAGGGACTCTTAAACATACTATTACCTGAGTATTAACGGAATAAACTGATAGGGAAAGAAGGCAGTTCTGCATAGCTGGCAAGATTTAAAAGTTAAATAGATTTCTACCCCAAAATTCCACTTCTAACTTCTATCTTACAAAAATACTCATAAAAGTACCTTGGTAATCAGTAATGTGTTCTCTACTCAGCCATATTCTCTACTCAGGAAGATTACCCAGCCATAAAAAAGAATGGACCATTTGCAATAACTTGTATGGATCTCCTGGAGAGTATTATGCTTAGTGAAATAAGTCAGAGAAAATACTCTATGTTATCACTTACATGTAGAATATAAAAAATGAAACAAATGAATATATCCAAACACAAACAGACTTACAGATGTAGAGAATACACTACTAATCGATTACCAATGGGGAGAGAGGAGAGAGGTGGGGCAATATAGGGGTAGGGGTTTAAGAGACAAACTATTGTGTATAAAATAAATAAGCTACAAGGATATATTGTACAGCAGAGGGTATACAGCCAATATTTTAAAGTAACTTTAAATGGCATGTACTCTATAAAAATACTGAATCACTAAGTTGTACATCTGAAACTGTATTTGTAAATCAATTGTACTTCAGTTTAATAAATAAATATTGTATATGCTCACTGAAATTCTATTTGCATGTGAAAGAAATATTATAAATGCTCATCAATGGAGAAATGGCTAAATGATGGCATGTATCTACAATGGAATACAATGTGGCCAGTAAAAAAATGAAATACAACAATACAAGCTGTCATTTAGAAAGCCAGCCATGATACATTAAATGAAAAAAGCACTTGAAATATAGTAAGTAAATTATTCTGTTTTTACTTAAGGGGA
>SJYC01095144.1:0-13241 GCA_006408675.1 Madoqua kirkii
TATGACCTTGTTTTTAGAAGATATATGATGAAGAATTTAGGAGTGAATTATTATGCAATATTTTAAATATGGTATTTTATTGTAATGAAGTTTTTTTTATTCTTTAAGAGATGTTTTATTACAAGAGTATGTTTTATTACAACTTCTCTAGAATGGTTATAATCAAAAAGATAATAGCAAGTGTTGGAGGAGGATGGAGAAATACGGAAACCCCCACACACTGCAAGGGGATTATAAAATGGAAGAGTGTGGAAAAGTCCTGAAAAGATTAAACACATAAGCTACTTTATGACCCAGAAATTCAACTCCTAAGTATATACCCCCCCAAAAGATTACAGCATAATTATGCAAAAAAATTATGCAAAAACTTGTACATGAATGTCCATCAACTGATGAATGGATAAATAAAAAGTGGTATATCCATACAATGGAGTATTACTCGAACATAAAAAGGAATTAAGTATTGTTATATGCTACAACAGGGATAAACCTTTAAAACATTATGCTAAGAAGTGAAGGAAACCAGTTACAAAAGGCCATATATTGTGTAGTTCTACCTAAAGGAAACACCAAGGATAGGCAGAAAGTAGATGAGTATTTGCCTAGGTCAAAGGTAGAGGAGGATGAGAAAAGATGAGGTGTCCCTGTTAATGGATACAGGGTTTCTTACTGAGGTGAAGAAAATGTTCTAAAATGAATTGTGGTAATGGTTGTACAACTCAGTGAAAACAATATTAAGAATTACTGACAAACAGATCCACAGCTGACAGCTTTGTTGAAACCAACAAGCTGATTCTAACATTTGTAAGGCCTTACAAAGGACCCAGAAGAAAGTAGGAGACATACTTCCCATCTTCAAAACTTACCACAAAGCAACGATAATTAAGACAGTTTGGTATTAGCATCAGGACGGAAGAGAATTAAGAGTTCAATGTACCCATACAACTACCATACGGTGTAGTAACTGCATTCCTGGGCATTTATTCCAATGAAATAAAAACTCATGTTCACATAAAATCTGTACATGAATGTTCACTGTAGCTTTAGTGAAAACAGCCAAAAACTAGAAAAAAAAACAAGATCTCCTTCAGTGGCTACATTACCAGGTGGCTCCATGGTAAGAATCTGCCTGGCAACACACACGGATTCCATCCCTGGGTCCAGAAGATCCCCTAGAGGAAAATTCCCTGGACACAGGAGCCTGGTGGGGTACAGTCTCAGTTCAGTTCAGTTGCTCAGTCATGTCTGACTCTTTGTGACCCCAAGGACTGCAGCATGCTAGGCTTCCCTGTCCATCACCAACTCCTAGAGCTTGCTCAAACTGATATCCATTGAGTCGGTGATGCCATCCAACCATCTCATCCTCTGTTGTCCCCTCTGCCTCCCACCTTCAGTCCTTCCCAGTATCAGGGTCTTTTCCAATGATCAGTTCTTCACGTCAGGGTTACAGTCTACAGGGTCACAAAGAGAGAGACACAACTGAGCATGCACACGCAATACCAAAAAAAATACTGAAGACTATAAAGAAATACTAAGCAGGAAAAAAGAACAAGCTACTGATACATAAGACAACTTGGATGAATGTCCAGGGAATCATGCTAAGTGAAAAAAAGATAAATCTTGATAGGTTAGCCACTGTATAATTCCATTTAAGTAACATTCTTGCAGTGACAGAATTACAGAAATTGAGAACACATTAGTGATAGCCAGAGGGCAGAGAAGGGGATGTGAAGCTATCAAAGGACCATATAAGGAATCCGTGTGAGGAAGCTGTTCAGTATCCTGGCTGTATCAATGTCAATATTCTGTTTGTAATACTGTACATTGGGAAAAACTGTATAAAGGGGACATGGGGATTTTTTTGTATTATTTCTTAAAAATTACATGTAATTCTACAATTATCTCAAAATAACAAGTCTTTCAGAAGGAAAAAAAAAAAAGAATCCCTACACTTGACACAAATCCACATAAATACAGAATATTACTTTCTTCCAAAAGGTAGTACACAGATGGGAAACATATATATAAGAGAGAGAAGTTAATTCTAACTCTGTGACTTTAAGTAATTTCTCTCTCCACCTGCAATACACAGATTAACAAATACCTTGGCTATATAATGACCCTCTCAAAAGTTACCCACATAAGGTATTAATCCTTTGAACCTGTAAACATTACCTAAGCAGAAAAGGAAAAAAAAAAAAAAACTTTGTAGATAAGATTAACTTAAATCTTTTAAGATAGAGGGATTATCCTGGAATATCATGCCTGTTTTAAGTTACTTCAGTCGTGTCTGACTCTTTGCAACCCCATGCACTGTAGCCTGCCAGGCTCCTCTGTCCATGGAATTCTCCAGGCATGAATACTGGAGCGGGTTGCCACGCTGTCCTCTCGGGGATCTTCCCGACCCAGGTATCTAACCTGAACCCTTGTCTCATGTCTCCTGAATTGGCAGGCAGGTTCTTTACCACTAGCACCACCTGGGAAGCTGGACTATCATGGTGGGCCCTAAATACAATCACATGTATTCTTTCAAAAAAGAGGCAGCAGGAGATCTGACCACAGACAGAATAGGAGAAGGCAGTGACCACAGAGACGAGGAATGAGTGATGTGGCCACAAGCCAAGGAATGCAGAAGGCCACCAGAGGCTACAAGAGGCCAGGAGCAGAGCCTCCCCTAGGGCCTCTGGAGGTGGCAGAGACGGTACCTACTCAGTTCTGTCTCCATCACCAAGCTCACAGTAACGGTTCAAAAATGTTCAGATTAAACAAATAAACATTTTGGTATTCAAGTCACTGCGGGTTACCATCATTCTTCTCTATAACCCTCAAAAGGCAAATTATTATTTAAAGGCTACATAATTTTAAAAATAAATCTAATAAAAGTATTCATATTTGAAAAGGAAGGCAGAAATAATAAGAACCCAGACAAAGATGTTTTCCCCAAGATACTTAACATTCATGTGTGGCAAGAATCACTGTCAGAGTTAAAAAACAAAAACAAAAACAACAACCTTTCCGTCCACATTACTGGCCACATAGAGCCCAAGAATGGCTGCCACCACTCAAAGCTCTTCCCTCACTGCATCTTGATTCCTGTCTCTTATCCATCATTCGCTTTGTGACACCAGTAGACACTAGCTCACCACAGAAATAAGCTATGTCCCTGCTCTACAAAGTCTCCAGAGGGGGTTAACTTTCACTTACAAACATAAAAAGAAGGTGATCTCTAATTGAGATGGAAAACTAAGGATAGCATAAGTGCTCCTTATCATCCCTAGAATAGTAATCTCCTTCCTGGGAGGAAGTGAGCGCTGGACGTGTACAGAAACCTCAACTGTAACAGAGTCACAGCTGATAACGTGGTTAATCATTTCCAGTCAGCTCCCACTGGTGGCTGCCCCTCAGACTTCTGCCTCCCAGGTCATCACAGTAGGATCCACCCATCCCTCGTCCTCACTGTCAGTTAGAGAGACCTAGGGAGAGACGTAGCTCTGTTGGCAATGCAGGAGATCCTGGTTCGATCCCTGGGTTGGGAAGATCCCCTGGAGAAGGAAATGCCAATCCACTCCAGTATTCTTGTCTGGAGAATGCCATGGACAGAGGAGCCTGGCAGGCTACACTCCATGGGGTCGCAAAGGCTGAACACGCCTTAGCGACTAAACCACCACCACCACCAGGGAGAGGTGTGATAAACACTGTCAAATCTGATGGTAGTTCATAAAGGTCTTTTTTGAGCTTTACCTCGCTGCAACGGTAGCTCACCAAAGGCTTTTCTTACTCCATCACTACATTCAAGACCCTGCAGCCAAAGGAATCACAACTCAGGGCTCATTCTCCAAGAGTAATCAGCAGGGATGCGGAACAGCCACACAGTGACTTCTCTTAAACTGGGACCACATTTCATGTGGATGAAAAAGAGATTTGATTAGAATTCTTCCCCTCAAAATTAAACAAAATGCACATCAATTTATTTCCCTTAACATATCTTGTATTTACCAAAACCTAGGTTACATTTGAAACTATGCACTAATTCTTAGGACAAGGAACTAATCAACTGGTACAGAGTTTGGAACATAACTTTGAGACCAAACTGTAAAACAACCTAATAGCCTTAATTTCACATTTGCCTTTTACAAGACAATCATATAAAAGACATTTTGCAAAATAAAAAATAAAGAAAATCTAGATTTTATCATTTCTCTGGAGCCTCTCATACTCCTTTTATATTCCCTTAAAGCACCTTTCTCATTGTCATTTCTGGTTTTCCTCATCAAAAGTTAACCAGTCTAACACTGCCAAATTCTCACTAGCGCCTCTTTTTAAATTAAAGTATAAGATAAATTGTACAAATCTTAGGTATGCAACTTGAATTTTTTCCTATACATACATCCATGCCATCTCAGGATACAGAACATTTCCAACATCCCAGAAGGTTCCCTCAGGCCCCTTCTAGCCATTACCAGCACCACCCCTTGGAGGAACCACTATTCTGACCTGGAAACAGCTGTTACCTGTTTCTGAACTACATTTGAACAGAGTCACATAGTATTCAGTGAATTATCTGGCTCATTAAGTCCATGAGAGCCATCAGTGTTGACGTGTACATCAGCAGTAGTTCCTTCTCTTTCATTGCTTCTTTAATTTTTCATTATATAAATAAACCACAACTTATTCATCCATTCTACTGCCAATGTCCAGTTGGGTTTCATCTAATTTTTGGTTATACATCTATTTCCCTTGGGTATATACTTAAGAATGAAAATGATGGGTCATGGGTAGGATTAGATACAGCCAGTTTTCCAAGATGACTGTACCATTTTACATTCCTACCAAAACATTTAAGAGATCCTGTGGCTCCACATCCTTGCCAAGAAAGTCACTGACACTCTTTCATTTTAGCCATTCCAGAAGGCAGACAGTAGTATCTCACTGTTGTTTTTTCATTACTGTATTAATTAATTTGCATTTCTCCATTGACTGATGTTGAACACTTCTCTATATGCATACTGGCCATACAGAGATCCTACTCAAAACTGTTGTACATTGTAAAATAAAACTTTTTCTTATGAAGTTGACATATATACATACATCTGCCGGATGAATTGCCATTTTCTTCTGCCAATCTGTATTTTGCCCTTCATTCTCTTAATGTTATCTTTAGATGGAGAAAAATTCTCAACTTTAACAAAGTCTGAAGTCAAATTTGTCAATCATTGTTACACTCATTGCCTTAAGTCTTTTTAAAGAAATCTACGCCTGCTCTACTCAGTAGTCCTTTGATTTCTGCTTATGGTTTGAATGGTTCCTGGCCTTGCTCTGAATTCATGAATTCCTGCATCTTTGCAAGGATTACAATTTCACCATGTGGTTGATTTCAAATGCATTCATGTTATGTTGTTGGTGATAAGACAACTCTGCTGCTGCTGCTAAGTCACTTCAGTAGTGTCCAGCTCTGTGCAACCCCATAGATGGCAGCCCACCAGGCTCTCCTGCCCCTGGGATTCTCCAGGCAAGAACACTGGAGTAGGTTGCCATTTCCTTCTCCAATGCATGAAAGTGAAAAGGGAAAGTGAAGCCACTCAGTCGTGTCTGACCCTCAGCGACCCCATGGACTGCAGCCTTCCAGGCTCCTCCATCCATAGGATTTTCTAAGCAGGAGTATTATGGAAATTTGAGCAGCGGTCAGTTTTACAACTAGAGAATTGATTTGTGACTACATTCATAATATGACTTCTGTACAAATATATTAAAACATAATGTTAACAAAGGCGCAGGGAAACATCCTGTAACACTTGTTATTCCAGTATTTTATTTCAACCGTACCATCTTCCCATTCCCTTTGAGTGGCTTTCCTTCAATGGGTCACTTTACACTAGACCCTACTGTCTTCAAGGATACAATTAAAAGTTCTGTAGTCTCAAATCAGAAGCCTAGAGGCTTCTGTTAAACGTGGTTCTGTTACACTTTATGTAACCCAGCACCTCAGAGGGTTTACAGGTTTCCCAAAACCCAGTAACAAAGAACACCTTGCTCCATCCTTTTCCTTAAAATTTTTAACAGTATTTCCGATCTCTAACCACATGGTTACCGAAACACCCCACATATAACACCTTAGTCTTACCTTCACTCGCTCAGCAGGTGCTCCCCTCCCCACCCCACTATTCTTCACACCCAGCCATCTTCCGTTCTGCCTTCAAAATGTGTGTGGTGGACTCTGAACTTTGCTGTCACAGTAAATGCCCTGCCTCACTCCCTCACCATCTCTGGTCTGGAGTATGGAACCTGCCTTTAACTGCTTTCTTCCTTACATTCTGTCGTTGACTCTGCAATCACCAAAGTTCCCGTTACGGAACATAAAATTGGTCATGTTACTCATCCTTCTATAGGTCCCACTGCCCACAGGATAAAATCACTCTCTCAACTGAGAATCCATAATCTGGCCCTGACCTTTCCTGGCTTCTTTCTCACCAATTTTTGCAAAACTCTGGCCTGACTACTGGGCACTCATGCCCTCCCAATCCAACCTGACACTGCCTCCTCCTTTGCCTAAAGCTCCTTCCCCCTTTACCTCGCAATCAGCTCCCTTTCTTTCTTGCACAGGACACAGCAGAAGCGACTGTTATGCGTTTCTGCAGCTCTATATTCCCCAACTATACTTACCACCTGCATTAGTGAATTACTGTCTCACTCAGGATCAGCAATTAATCTTTACATCTTAAGGGCTTGGCAGGGCAGTTCCATGAAGGCTCAATGAAAGAATGAATGTCCCAGCCACTTTTATTCATGTTTCCTTTTTTTAATAAACAGAGACTATAAAAATACATCAAAGCAATGAATCTTAACACCTAACACAAATTATGTTGTAAAAGTCTTCTGGCAAAGTATTCTTTTGAAAAGTTTAATAAAAACTAAAACCTTCTTCAATTATTGATTTGTGCTTCCTCTTAGAAGTCAGTAACAACCCTGTTTTAAAATACTTTTAAATATAATGGACATTAAAGGTGGGATGACTATATCACTTAACCAAAGTAACTGTAGTCATCACTATATAAATCACTATTGGATGCCAATGGAATGAGTCACGGTCATTACTTATACAACTAAAAGACCACACACACAAATCACTTCATTGAAAGCCTGTTCATATACATCCCCCTAACACATTAACATCTGCATGTTACAGAAGATAGTATGCCCAGTGGCTAAGAACACGGCCTGGCATCATGACACTAGCAGTGCAATTTGGGGAAAACAACTTAAAAGTTCAATGTGTCTCAGTTTCATCTGTGAAACAACGATGATACAGTACTCACTTTCCAGTGTTGCTGGGTGAGTGAGCCTGTATAAGGCTCCTGGAACAGTGTCTACAACGCCAACTGTCATCACAGTGCTTTTAACGTTTTAAAGTCCTTTTACTTGTACTTTTTTTCTCCTCCTCACAACAACAGTGAGATTGCTTGGAGGAGAAATGCTTTGTCCATGTCAAAGATAAGGTAATAATGAAACAATGATTTCCCTAAGATATTTTCAGTGGCAGAGTAGGAACTAGAAACTGTACCTAACTCCAGCCCAACACCAAAATCTCCACAGATGCAGTGTGGAAGAAAGTCTCTTTTGGGTTTTTCCCCATTGTTTACCCTTGGTCCTCAGCAACAGCCTGACTAAGCACCTGGGGGAAAGAAATGGACCATCATTTGCTCAAATTAGAACAAGGAAGATCTTCACCTCATTTTCACAGTGCCTGATTCACAGCAGGCTCTCCAAAGATACCAAATAAAAAGCGCCACTGTGCTCTCTCTCAATAACAGAACAAGGTACTCCACTAAATCAAGACTGCTACAGAAAACAAAAATCACTTAACCTGCCTTTCTGTCACATGAAAGTACATTTCATGCAATGTACAATAGGAACTTTTTTAAAACGGGGAAAAATTTAAATGAATCTTTTTCTTTTACTCTCAAAAGAGACAACAGTTTTGCAAAAAGGACTTTCATCAAGACAGCTTTTTTTAAAAACTAACCCAACCTAATTTGGCTCTGCCTCCTCCTTTGCCTAAAGCTCCTTCCCCCTTTACCTTGCCATCAGCTCCCTTTCTTTCTAGGACAGGACCACAGTAGAGCGACTGTTACCTGCTATGCATTCCTGCACCTCTCTGTACCCACCCCAACTACACTGGAGTCCTTATCACGTGCATTAGTGAATCAAACTTCTCTGTCTCACTCAGGATCAGCAATTAATCTTTATATCCCAAGGATTTGGCAGGGCAGTTCCACCAAGGCTCAATGAAAGAATCAATGTTACCTTTTTTCTATAAACAGAAACCAGAAAAATACATGAAAGCAATAAATCTTAACACCTAACACAAATTATGTTGTAAAAGTCACCTGGCAAAGTATTCTTTTGAAAAGTTTAATAAAAACTTAAAATCTTCTTCAATTATTGATTTGTGCTTCCCCATATATCATGACAAGTCTTTGCTCAAATAAGGGACTGACATAAATGGACAAAATTTCATTTCTGTAAAAAAAGACCTTACAGCCCTTCTGTAAGGACTTCCCTGGTGGCGGAGAGGTTAAAGCTTCTGCCTGCATTGCAGGAGACCTGGGTTCGATCCCTGGGTCTGGAAGATCCCCTGGAGAAGGAAATGACAACCCACTCCAGTATTCTTGTCTGGAGAATCCCATGGATGGAGGAGCCTGGTGGGCTACAGCCCATGGGGTCGCAAAGAGTCGGACATGACTGAGCAACTTCACTTGCACTTTACATTCCTGAGCTTAAACTGAGCCTGTCGTGCTCCTGGGCATGGAGACCTCTTTTGTTCCCCATTCCTTGTAGGCAAGATTCTGGCCTCTCATGACCTTCTCTGAATTCCAAAGGGCACGAGGAACAGCAAAGGTAACCACCTGAGGCAAAGATTAAAGGGAACAGAGAGGCTCATCAAGATTAGGAGATTGACCTGCTGAGACCCTGTCGTCGTGAAGTCGCTCAGTTGTGTCCAACTCTTTGCGACCCCATGGACTGTAGCCTACCAGGCTCCTCTGTCCATGGGATTTTCCAGGCAATAGTCCTGGAGTGGATTGCCATTTCCTTCTCCAGGGGATCTTCCAGACCCAGGGATCGAACCCAGGTCTCCTGCAATGCAGGCAGAAGCTTTAACCTCTCCGCCACCAGGGAAGTCCTTACAGAAGGGCTGTAAGGTCTTTTTTTACAGAAATGAAATTTTGTCCATTTATGTCAGTCCCTTATTTGAGCAAAGACTTGTCATGATATATGGGGAAGCACAAATCAATAATTGAAGAAGATTTTAAGTTTTTATTAAACTTTTCAAAAGAATACTTTGCCAGGTGACTTTTACAACATAATTTGTGTTAGGTGTTAAGATTTATTGCTTAACTGTTACTGCCTTGATCCTTATCACATACTGCTGTTTGACTACATAACCTCTCCTGCTAGCCTACTGAGTTCCTGCTTTGCTCCTGGCAAAGTAATAAAGCTACCCTTTCTTTTCCATAACTCTGTCTATTTCTGTTTGGCTTTGGTGCACAAAGAGCCAAGATTTTGGCAACAAATCCTCAATTGTACATGCAGCCACGTGCACGTGGAATAGAGCTAAAGAACTTCGAAGGCAGGGGCAATGCCTCCGAGGAAGCCACCTGAACCCAGAAAGTACAAGGAGGAAGACTGTCTCCCCAACACCTAAGCGCCCAAACTTTTTACTTCTTCTCTTCCAGTGGAGAAGCAGGAGCTCAGACACTCGCCTTAATGATCGGACTTGACATCAGACCCTCATTGGGGCCTACCGTTCCTTTCGTGGCACTGCCCCTCTGTCACCTTCAAGCAGGCGCCTGGAGGATACAGATAAACCAGTTTCAGCCCCTCCCTTCTCCAGTTCACATCTAAGCCTCGCACGTGGCGGCCACTTGGGACCTTTTGTACATCCGATTTAACAGTGAAAGGCTGGACTGTGTTCGCAATGGTGCAGCTCCTGGATCGGCCCAGGTCTGTAGCAGGGACATGTTGGTGCGCTTTCTGTAAACACTGAGCAAAGCGGCCCATCGAGCCGGCCGAGCGGCTCCGTGGCCCCCGACGCCTCCGCCAGCCTCCGGGAATCGCTTCCCCACGCCTCCTCTCACCTGGGCCAGTGGCACAGCCACCCGCATCCGGACCCCAATTCCCCGTCAAGTGACCGTTACAGGGGGCCGCATCCCGGGGAGGCCCACGGTCCAGGAAAGAGCCAGGGGACTCGCTCCCCCTCCGCCAACCGGGGATCCCCCGACCGCCGCCGCCATTTTCCCGGCGCCGGAACCCCCACCTGACGGTTCCAGCTTCTTACCTGTGGCCAGCAGAGGACTACGCGCGACGCAGTGGAGAGCGCGTGGGTAAGCTGCAGAATCCGTGGAGGTCACAACCTGGGTGCAGAACCCGCCGCTAATTCATCCCGAAGCAGGAGGCGTCGGGCCCGTCGCCCTAGTAATGCGTCCAGGCAGGCTTCATCCTGATTGGCTGTGAGTGCCGTGACGCAGCGGCGTCCCCGGCTGCGTGGGAAGCCCGGGTCCCCGGAGCCCCGCCCCTGCTCCCGGCCTGGGGCTCCCCGAGGCCAGACACTCAGGGCTCCCTTAAAGGGACCAGCTTCATTTCTCCGTCTGGCCTCCAGGAGAAGAGGGACATAGAGAGCGAGGGGTGTAGGGGCGAGTAGCAATAAGAAATAGGAAATCTGAAGGTCATTGTCCCTCTAACCCCTAGAGTTTCAGAGTGACAATAGAAATCTGGGGAGCTTAATTTATAAACTGTGTACCTTGGAAAAATGTATGACCTAAACATTGAGAACTGAGTTTTCCAATTTCTCCGTCTGGCCTCCAGGAGAAGAGGGACATAGAGAGCGAGGGGTGTAGGGGCGAGTAGCAATAAGAAATAGGAAATCTGAAGGTCATTGTCCCTCTAACCCCTAGAGTTTCAGAGTGACAATAGAAATCTGGGGAGCTTAATTTATAAACTGTGTACCTTGGAAAAATGTATGACCTAAACATTGAGAACTGAGTTTTCCTGGAGGAACATACTGAGGACTTAAGCCCAGGAGGCAGCCTTTCATATCGCTCTGAGGGGCTGTTCAGAAGAGAAAAGGGAGGAGCCAGGATATTTAGGAACTTTTGCAACAAAAACTAAATATCGGAATATTTTAAAATTACTGTTAATTAAAAGCCAGACAGCTTAAATTAATGAAGTTAGCACTTTTCTACCTATGGGAAAATGCATGAGTCTGGGCTCAGTGACATAGTTCCTCAGACTTGGCCTTAACTATCTAGGGGGTGGGTGGGGGGAGTGGTTGATGGCCACAACATCCTGTCTTTACTGATATGGCTGGTGATACTCTGTCCACAAAGCCCAACCTACAGAGGCAGATCAGTAATGGAACCAGTTCTAGAATTCAGGTTCCTGCCGCGCAGCACCAAGCTCTCCCTAGCGTGCAGTTTTCCCAGTCAGAGGGAAACCTGACCTCTGAGCATCCCTCACAGAAGGCTTTCACTGCCGCTTTCTGTCCTGAGACCTCTGTTCCTTAACCTACTAAACTCTAAAGCTCCATGACTTTGGGGACTGCATTTATGCCTTGTTTCATTTCCTGCATAGTGCCTTCCTCCTGCTGGTTTTCAACAAAGATTCATTGATTTAAAATCCTAAAAAGAATAAATTAACTACCCATCACACACTTAGCCACTTTACCTATGTTTATGGACTTTGTTCATTTATTCATTAGAGTACAGAGGGGAAAGCATTTTTTTTCAAAATACAGAATTCCTGAACTCACAGAATATGGAGTGTAACAATAATGAACATCTAGGTTTGGGATGCATAGCTTCAATATAGCTAAATTATACTCAATTGGAGTTCCCTGGAGGCCTGAGTTTGATCACTCGTCAGAGAACTAAGATCCCACAAGCCACAGGGTGCACCAAACAAACAAAAAATTATACTCTAAACTCTCTGTGAATCAAAAGTTTACGTGTTCTTTTTCTAAAATCAGCTTCACAAACTCTCCAGTTTTATTCAGAAATATTGAAATTTGAAATTGTGTTAGAAAATGAAGATTAAACAACAGAGGGAAACACCAAGACAAAAGCCAGCTCTATCAATTACCCCTGTGACATTAAGCCTCATTTTTTAAAAATCTTTAAGATTGCTAGGGAAAAAACAGTTATCTAAAATCTTACCTCCTTCGCTTACCCCGACAAGTTTTTTAATTTGTTAGAGTTTTTTTTAATTTATTAGAGGCCCGGGGGGGAGATCCTGAAAGCCTTGGAGATGGATTTTTGAAAGAAGGGATTATATAATAGTTTGTTTGCATCTCTGTAACTCCTAGAATAAACAATGCCAACTGATGAAGAACTGACTTTTGACAAGTCAGAGCATTGACTGACTTGATGAATCGTCTTGGTTTCTTCTCTATCTCACTTCCCTAGCCTTAGGAGTTTTTGAGGAATGGAGCAGTAGAACCTGAAGGAAAAGGGTCAAAACTGTGGAGACTAAAGGCGTTAGCTCTTGTTTACCATGTGTGTGGCTTTTCCACACCAAGCTATTCTCCAGTGCTCTGTGGACACGCACTGAGTGTTCTGCAAGGTAATTCACTTTTGACACTCACAACTCCAAAGCAGTGCAGACCCCAGAGGTTCAGGGCTCAGTTCTGCAACTCTGCTCCCTACTTCAAATGCCAGTGGAAAGTCTAGACCTTGGGTACTTCTGACAAACTGGCTGTAAATCAGGACATCCCACAATACCCTGCTCAGGGTCCAGTTTGCTAGAACAGATCACAGAACTCAGGAGAACGCTTTACTTCTGTCTACTGGCTTATTCTAAACAATACAACTCAGGAACAGTGAAATGGAAGAGAGGCATAGGGCAAGATCTGGGTTGTGGTGAGGGGACTCAGCTTCCATTCCCCCTCTGGGTGTGTCACCCTCCCAGCACCCCGCTGTTCACAGGAACCAGGAAGCTCTCAGAAACTGTAGCCAGTGTTTTTTGGAAATTTCATTCGGTTCAGATCAGTCACTCAGTTGCTACCTCATAGACTGCAGCACACCAGTCCTCCCTGTCCATCACCAACTCCTGGAGTTTACTCAAATTCGTATCCATTCAGTCGGTGATGCCATCCAACCATCTCATCTTCTGTCATCCCCTTCTCCTGCCTTCAATCTTGGCATAATTGATGCAATCACTGACGCTAACGATTAACTCAATCCCTTCCCCGG
>SJYC01095146.1:0-12015 GCA_006408675.1 Madoqua kirkii
TTGATATTTCTCCTGGCAATCTTGATTCCAGCTTGTGCTTCATCCAGCTCAGCGTTTCTCATGATGTACTCTGCATAGAAGTTAAATAAGCAGGATGACAATATACAGCCTTGATGTACTCTTTTTCCTGTTTGGAACCAGTCTGTTTTTCCATGTCCAGTTCTAATTGTTGCTTCCTGACTTGCAGACAGATTTCTCAAGAGTCAGGTTAGGTGGTCTGGTATTCCCATCTCTTTCAGAATTTCCCATAGTTTATTGTGGTCCACACAGTCAAAGGCTTGTAGTAATGCCTTTAACTCTCTCTAGAACCACTCCAGTACTCTTGCCTGGAAAATCCCATGGACGGAGGAGCCTGGTGGGCTGCAGTCCATGGGGTCACGAAGAGTCGGACACAACTGAGCAACTTCACTTTCACTTTTCACTTTCATGCATTCAAGAAGGAAATGGCAACCCACTCCAGTGTTCTTGCCAGAAGAATCCCAGGAATGCGGGAGCCTGGTGGGCTGCTGTCTATGGGGTCACGAAGAGTCCGACACGACTGAAGCGACTTTTCAGCAGCAGCAGCAGCAGCAGCAGCAGCAGCAGCAGCAGCAACAGCAGTCATTCCTTCCGTTTCTTGCTAAAACCCTAACTGATATATTGATGAACTGAACTCTCACTTAGGCTAAAAAAATTAAAATGCAAGAAAACAAATCTAGCCACTCATCCAACACAGACCTTTTTCCTGATGGGTGGTTTAGTCACTAAGTTGTGTCTAACTCTTGTAACCCCATGAACTGTACTCCCGCACCCCCACCAGTTTCCTCTGTCCACGGAATTTCCCAGGTAAGAATACTAGAATGGGTTGCCATTTCCTTCTCCAGGAGATCTTCCCAACCCAGGAACTGAACCCAGGTCTCCTGCATTGCAGGTGGATTCTTTACCAACCAAGCCACCAGGGAAGCTCACCTTTCTATTATTTAAAGCAAACTCTCTACATCTGTAGAGAATGCTTTCAGCCAAAAGTATCATCAAATTCAATTTGCAATGGCTTAAGCCACAAGGATATTTATTTTTACTTAATTTGAACTATAGAGGTAAGCAGTCTCCTAATTTGTTCTGTAACTCAAGGATGACAGCAAGGACCCAGGTTCTTTCCATCTTTCTGCTTTGCCAGTGTAAAATATGTTGACTTTACATTTTCATGCTTACTGCCTCATAGCCACAAAATGGTTGCCACAACTCCAGGCATCACAGTCACATCCACAGGCAGGAAACAGTAAACAGAGGAGAAGGTGTTCTCTTTGTTAGACTTTATCTTTTTCTCCTGGAAGAAATCTCCTTCCCAGAAATTTCATAACAAATGTCCCCAATTGTCTCTCTGGCCAGAACTTAGTCACATGGCCACTTCTACAAAGAGAGCATCAAGTATCTGGCACCCTAGTCTTTGTATGGAGAGGTGTCAAAAGAAAGGTGGGGTTGGGAATAGAAATTGAGCAACCAGCCAAGGGTCTGTCACATCCTTTGCTGCAGGTAAACTTTCAGCCCAGCGTCATTCTCTGAGAAATTACTTCTGCTGTCTTCCAAAAAGAAATGCCTATTACCTCTTGTCTGTTGTTTTTCTAAATAAACTTTAAGACCCAATTCAAGTTCTTTCAACATCTATTTATGACCTTTATTGAATTATACCCCTGATGTCCACATAATCTGCTTGGGAAGGCCATCCAGAAAACTGTACTTTTTTTTCTTATTTTCTACATTCCTGATGCACTGGCATCTGAGGCCTCATTCCTAGAGATAGCAAACAACTAGCCTGGGAGTGCTTTTTATGTGGGCTTCCATGGTGGCTCAGTGGTAAAGAATCCCCCTGCAATGCAGGAATTGCAGAAGTCGTAGTTTCTATCCCTGAGTTGGGAAGATTCTATGGAGATGGGCATGGCAACCCATTTAAATATTCTTGCCTGGAGAATCCCATGGACAGCAGACCCTGGCGGGTTTCAGTCCATAAGATTACAAGGAATGGGGAACTCACATACTTTTTATATGTAAACCAACCACCCAGGGCTTACTCTGACCTGCCTCAACACACAAACATACACACACACACACCCTTACATCCAACTCTAGGCAATTTTCCCTTCCCTAATCCCCCAAGACCAGGTACCAGACTAGTTGAGACAACCCAAATTCCCCAGAGCCTGCTGAAATTATTCAAACCAATCCTAAACCACTTATCCTATCTCCCCCATTCACTCCCAAGGAAACCACAATAAGGCCTTTTGCCCACCTTGTCTTCCTCCATCCGCCTCCCTGACTGAATCAGATACTTCCCCATGTAGCCGCCCCTCCTCCTGGGAACGGTAACAACCTATTTTCTCAATGGCAATCCCCTGATCTGTTGTCTCACTGGTCCTGAATAATAACAAAACCCACCTTTAAAAATGAAACCCTTCCCCATAACCTACTTCCTTTGGTGGTTTTCTACCTATTTGCCTTCTCTACTCAGGGGCCAACTCTGAATTTACTGCCCCTGTACTCCAATTGGTCAGGTCTTACTCTCCTTCTCCACAGTCAGCTCATATGTCCCCGAGTCTTCCTACCATAGTGCCTCCAACAAATCTTTCCTTGCTGACACTGGCCACCTCTGTTAGGATAACTTACATCAAAGACCACACACACCCAGAGTTGAGGTAAAAGGAATAAGAAGCAAAGTAGGACTAGAATTCCATCTTTATGGAGTTAAATTATTTAACTTTACTATAACCCCAGAAAAGATGTAAACTGAAGAGTTTACATATATAAAACTAAGACCCAGTGTATTCATTTCCTATTGCTGCTGTAACAAATTTCCACAAACTCAGTGGCCTCAAATAACACAAATTCATTCACTTACTAGAGGCCAGGAGACCAAAATCAATTTTACTGGCCATGCTGTTTCCCTCTGAGGCTCTGAGGGGAGAATCCATTTCCTTACCTTTTTCAGCTTCTAGTGACTGTCTTAGTTTGTGCCCCTTCCTTCACCTTCATAAACATCATGTCAATCTCTATTTCCAATATCTCGTCACCTTCTTTTCCATAAAAGAAAACTGCTGTCTTCCTCTTTTAAGGACACTTGTGATGACATTTATGGCCCACCCAAATAATCCAGGATAATCTCATCTCAAAATTCTCAATCTAATGTATTGTTGTTGTTCAGTTGCTAAATTGTATCCTCCTCTTTGTGACCCCATGGGCTGCAGCACTCCAGGCTTCCCTGTCTTTCACTATCCCCTGGAGTTTGCTCAGACTCATGAACACTGAGTCAGTGATGCCACTGAGTCAGTGATACCATCTCATCACAGTCTCCCCCTTCTCCTCCTGCCTTTAATCTTTCCCAGCATCAAGGTCTTTCCCAATGAGTTGGCTCTTCACAACAGGTGGCCAAGTATTGGAGTTTCAGCTTCAGCATCAGTCCTTCCAATGAATATTCAGTTATTGAGTTGGCCAAAAAATTCCTTTGGGCTTTCCTGTAGCATCTTAAACCCTCTTCCCTCCTATCTTAGCTCATGTAATAAAGGTGTTTATTCCTTTCCCAATAGAATTTCAAAGTCCGTTTGCTATATAAGGTAACATTCTTAGGTTACAAGAATTAGCACTGGGTATTTTTGAGGGTCACCATTCAGCCTAACACACCGGGTAGTGTCAGCATTCCTGAATGCTGCATTCTTCTGGAAGGTCTAAGAGGGGATCTCTTTCCTTGCCTCTTCCAGCTTTTAAAGGCCACCTGACTTCCTTGGCTGTGGCTCTTTCTTCCACTTGGACTTTCACACTCAGCCATGTATCATCTTCAAATACCTCACTGACTCAAACTCTGCGTCCATCATCGCATCTCCTTCTTTGACCCTCATGCCTCCTTCCCTCTTTCCCCTGTGATTATATTAGGCTCAGGAAAATGTCACCTGCAAACTCCCTTTCCCTTTAATGTAATAGATTCACACTTTCAGGGGATTCGGACATGGACATCTTTGGGAGGGGGGATGTTATTTTTGCCTACTCCACTCAGACAGAAAGCGGTTTAGTGGTTGCTGGGAACCAGGGTGGAAGGGAGTAGGAAGAGGAGCCTGCAGAGGAGCAGGAGAAAACTTTTTGGGGTGATCAGTGTGATTACCTTGACTGGATGATGGTTTTATGGATATACCACACATATATCAAAACTTAACAAATAAGACGAGAGTGAAAAAGTTGGCTTAAAGCTCAAAATTCAGAAAACTAAAATCATGGCATCTGATCCCATCACTTCATGGCAAATAGATGGGGAAACAGTGGAAACCATGTCAGACTTTATTTTGGGGGGCTCCAAAATCTCTGCAGATGGTGATTGAAGCCATGAAATTAAAAGATGCTTACTCCTTGGAAGGAAAGTTACGACCAACCTAGACAGCATATTCAAAAGCAGAGATATTACTTTGCCTACAAAGGTCCGTCTAGTCAAGGCTATGGTTTTTCCAGTGGTCATGTATGGATGTGAGAGTTGGACTGTGAAGAAAGCTGAGTGCCAAAGAAGTGATGCTTTTGAACTGCGGTGTTGGAGAAGACTCTTGAGAGTCCCTTGGACTGCAAGGAGATCCAACCAGTCCATCCTAAAGGAGATCAGTCCTGGGTGTTCATTGGAAGGACTGATTTTGAAGCTGAAACTCCAATACTTTGACCATCTCATGCGAAGAGTTGACTCATTGGAAAAGACCCTGATGCTGGGAGGGATTGGGGGCAGGAGGAGAAGGGGACGACAGAGGATGAGATGGTTGGATGTCATCACTGACTTGATGGACATAAGTTTGGGTGAACTCTGGGAGCTGGTTTTGGACAGGGAGGCCTGATGTGCTTCAGTTCATGGGATCACAAAGAGTCAGACATGATTGAGCGACTGAAATGAACTGAGCAAATTGCAAACTTTAAATACATGCAGTAAGCTGTATGTCAGTTATACCTCAATAAAGCTATAAAAAGAAATTAAATGAGAAAAACCCCTGAGGCTCAAGGACTTTGGCCAAATTTACAGAACTAGGTGATAGGGAAACGAAGATATACATCCAGGTCAGTTAACCTGATGCTGAAAATCTATGCCTGTGATAGAGTGCCCTTTCTGTTATCCTCTTATCATATTTGGGATGATAATACTTGCCCCTTAGGGCTGTTGAGTTCATGGTTAGATGCTTCATAAATGGCCAGTTCCTTCCCTCTCTCCTTTTAGTCGAAATTTCTGAGTATCCTGGAACATATTCTAGTTTGCAGAGCTTGAAAATCACCATATTCTCCATGAGAGAGAGAGAAAGGTATCTAAGAAAAATGCCAAATGGAGCTAACAGGCCCCTCAGCCAGAAACATCTCAGACTCTACAATGCAAATCAACACACAGGATCTGACGTAAGTGTGTTATTTGGGTCTCTCAGCTGGTGCAATTGTTTGCCTGGTGATGAGAGATGATGCTCATGAACAAGCAAGAGGAGGCAAGCATGTGGAAGCCCCCCACTGTTGTAAACAGGGTTATAAATAATGCTTGCTATACCCAAGATCACAAAGCCCTTCTGACTGATGTGCCACACTTGACCCAAAGTGGTGAAATAAAACAGAATGATGCTTCCAGTTTTCCCAGGAACCCAAAACTAGTTCCATGGTTTCCTGAAAAGAAGAAAATATACCTATGTTTCCCTCATGTATGTATTCATGTGTTTAGAAGATAGCATCTTCTATTCCTAGATAAATTGAAAATGTCTTGAAGAAAGGGTTCACATTTCCAATTTCCTCTGGAATTCTTTATTAGTTACTGTATCCCTGATGGGGCTGTCCTCGGCTTCTGCTTCAGACTGTAGAGTTCACCTTGGATTTATTTCCTATTTCTTGACCTTTCTGTCTACTTTTCGCACCCAAGGCCCTGTGCGTTAGATGATCACATTAAGCTTATGTTGGTCACATCAATAAAATTAGGAAAATAGGAATAAATAAATCAAAAGTATGATGAAAAAGAAGAGGAGGGGGAATAGCAGATGTTGCAACCTTCATTTGTCACCATAAAGCCCTGTCTAGTTCATAGACCTACAGGCGATCTACCAAAGTGAATTTGGTATATAAAGTGAATTTAAGGTTTATATTCATGATTTCATGAGTCGTAAATACAGTAGAGAGAACCCAACACAGTTAAGTTCTGCTGCTCCTGATCCACTCCATGATTTGAGGCAAATTAGCTTAACTCCCTGTGCCTCAGTTTCCTCATCTCTCAAACAACTGTAATAAATCATTTCTGATTCATGGAGCTGTTACAAGGTGCAGACACGTGCAATAGATTCTTAGCAGATGGATGTTGCTTTTCTTTTCTTCCTGTCCCATCCACCTTTATCTAATTTGGATTATGAATTTGCTCCAGCTAAATGCCTCAGGGAAGATGAAAATGTGAACGTCAATCAGCCTAGAAAGAAAGTGCTAGTATACCACGACCCATGGCGAACCATTAGTCCTCAAAAGCTCTGAGAGTAGGCAGTTTTGGCCTGCAGCCAGGTTTTGGCACAGAGTCATGTCCTGTTTTGCATTGTTCGCTAATTGTTTAAAGTCATTTCCCCTCTCTAGGATTCAGTATCTCAGCTAGTTAAAATATGAGCCTGGCAAGATCCTCTTTATGTTCCGTCTAATTCTTCTCAGTTCTTTCTTCTACCATTTACCTCTGCATGCGTGCTGAGTCGTTTCAGTTATGTCCGACTGCAATTGTATGGACTAGAGCCTGTCAGGCTCCTCTGTCCATGGGATTCTCCAGGCAAGAATACTGGAATGGATTGCCATGCTCTCCTCGAGGGGATCTTCCAACCCAGGGATTAAACTCAAGTCTCTTATGTCTCTTGCATTGACAGGTGGTTTCTTTACCACTTGTTCCACCTGGGAAGCCTGTTCCTTATAACTCTACTTGAATTTAAAAAATAAAACGGAAACTAGCAATAGTGATGGAGAGCTAAGCCAAGCCCTTATGTTTAGTGCAAGTTCTCCCCAGCAGGAAGTTGAGGTATGTACTGGAGCCTCTGATGTCAGGCCAGAACACCTGCTCTCCTGGATCTGTCTATTACAAAGTCATCACCCACCACGCTCAACTCAAGCTCTACCCCTCAGAGAGTGGCTGATGACAAAAGAGGACTCTCTGAGCTAAGGTGGTTCAAGAACAGGGTTCAGAGGAGTCCTGTTAGAATCAGTCGGTTCACAGGTGTTTGTGGCTGCTGCTTCCTATAAGGTAGCTGAAAGGGTCATGCTTTATCCTTACTCCCAAGAACTGCGGTTCTAAACTTTGCCTACACTTTAGAATCACCAAGGGAGCTTTTAAACCGGCAGAAATGATAATTGTATTGGTTTGGGATGGGGCCTGGGCACTGATATTTTTTAAAAGCTCCCCAGGCAATTCTAAGTGCATTCAAGATTGACGAGCATCGGTCTAGGTCAGAGGCTGGAATATAATTGTTGGGGCCCGTACCTGAATTTCTGAACATACCTGCAATAGCACAAGTGATAGGCCTGAAGTAGCATAGTTGAGTGAATCCCCAGTACTTAACAAGGTGCCTCCCACATGGTAGGTAAGCAATAAACGTTGGTGGACAGATAAACACGTGAATGAACAAATAAGTATGAGATAGTATGCAGAAAGAGTATTGGACTGAAGGCCAGAAAACCATGTCCTCAGTTGTAGTGTTACAGGGTGACTTTTGGAAAGCTCCTAGGTAACCTAAGGATGGGGGGTGGTTGCCGGGTGAACCAATCCTGTGATTAGAGGGTTGGAACTTTCCATCCTACCCCTGACCTCTGGGAAAGGCAGAGAGGAGCTGGAGATTGATCCCAATCACTACTGGCCTGCCCTGACCCAACCACTATGTAAATATGGGCAATTATTTTCTCTAAGTCTCAGTTTATTCTCTTGTAATAGTAGGGGCTACTTGATTTTATTCACAGCATTATTGTGAAAATAATGTTTGGAAAAGTACCTATTTGTATTGTATAGCTTTAAGACATTTTTAGAAATCACACCTGACAGTCATCCTTGCTGCCTAGTTTTTCTATCAAACTTGGAAACATGCAGAAACTGCTTGTGTGGAAGCCTGATGGAGGGGTCCAAGTGGGAAGGAAGCCCCCACTGCAGTGGTGTTGTTTCTGTCCCCCTGAGTATGGGCCCAGCATGGCTATTCTTCTTGGGGATCTCGAAGCCATGCAGGCTGACCCACATCCCAGCAAGCTGTGAGCAGTCAGACGCTCCCCAGGCCATCCTTGCTTGCCTTTGCTCACAAGTTCCTGATTCTCAACACAGGGCTGGCCCAAAGTGGATCCTCAGTGGATGAATCAGTGAATGTGCCTGGATTTCTGCCTTTGAGTACAGTTTTAATATGTGCCTCTGTCTCTTTTGTTTTGTCAACTCTCTGGCCACGTATCTCGTGGCTGTGGACTTGGTTTTCTGAAAGGGGCATGAATCTGCTGGCTCCTCAGTTTGGATATCCCCTAATGGCACATGGGAGACTCATCTGCCCCACCACTCACAGCTCTTTAGGCCCCCAGCAGCCAGGCCAGGCCTTGGCCCTTCACTCAGGGGGATTTGAAATTCAGACAGAACATATGGTGTTTGCCCACAATCTTGCTGTTTTTATTTATTTTTTAAATAACTTGTTTTTCATATTATTACAAAATAACACGTTTATTTGGAAAAACCAGGCAAGCAAAAATTAAGAAAGTACAAATCTCTCATAAATCCCTAAGTCTTAGAGAATCACTGTTTAACGTTCGTAGTTTTGTGTACGCATGCACACACACACACGTGCATGCACACACACAGACATATTTAGAAAAATGGGGTCATCCTGTACTTAGTGATTTGTGACCTGCTTTTTTCACATAACAATGCCTCACTGCCTTAAATGGTCATCTTGAATTATTATTAATCCCCACCCCCAAGGACCCACTTCTGTGGTCATCAGTTGCTTACAGTTATTTACAAAATGAGCAACATAAGTCCAAACAACCCAAATCAGTTGGCAACAGGGAGAGCATTTCTCACTAACTGATGCAGCGGTAATCTGTGCTTTGACCAGTGGTGTCTGCTCAGAAACAAGCCCTACATCCCGTGAAATGTTTGTTTCATCAAGGGCTCCAGGGCTCAGGCTATAAAAGAAACAAAGAGTTTACTGAGCAGCCATAACCTTAAAATTGCTACAGTTTCTATGAAACTGGAAAATTCCATCACTACAGCCAATGTCAACAGCCCAGGCAAGAAAGGAATGTAGGAATTCAAAGGGAGGGAAGAATTTGATTAAGAGAGACTATGGGTAACTGGCAAAAACTCGATGAAAATGACCAGAAGGTACTGGCTTCCAGCATCAGCATCCAGAAATTAGATTACAGGCACTAGCCCTCCCCAGAGTGGGTAAGGTAGCAGGCATATAACACATATTTGTATAAAGGATGAACCCAGGCTAGGATTCAGGTTCTGGCAACCATGCAGCTGGCTAACAGTATCCTGAGAAGCCCCTCCCCACTGCCTTGGGGCCTGGTCTCCTCCCCTGATCTCATGCAGCTCTTCTGCCATGTGCTCACACGTGCACGCCTCGGGCACCTCCTACAAAAGCTATGCCTCAGAATAACAAGCATGATGGCTGGTGGAGGGGAGGGCATGGAGGCTTGCAGGGAGAGTGACGAGTCAGATTGAGAGAGAAGACAGGCGGTATCACTCTCAACACACATCAAACAAGGAGAGGTTAAGTTCAGATACCTTCTGAGTTCATCCTTCCACCAAGGTTATGGCAGGAACTTCTGAACTAAGCTCCCTTGCTTCCGAATGCCATGCTTCATGACTCACTTCCCCAAATGCCACCCTGAGTAATTTTTATACTCTCTATATTTTCTTGTTTAAAATGTTCTCTTCTTGTGACTTCCCTAATGGTCCAGTGACTAAGATTCTGTACTCCCAGTGAAAGGACTCAGGTTCAATGCCTGATCTGGGAACTAGATCCCACGTGCCGCAGCACACAGCTGAAAAGAACTCACATCTGCAACAAAGATCAAAGACCCTGCATGCTACCACTAAGACCTGGTGCAAACAAGAAGATAAATATTAAAAAAATTTTTTTCTCTTCTGATATTTGTGAAAAGGAAGTACTACCTGAACATTGTTCAAAAATTAAACTGAAACAAAAGGCCCATAATGGAAAACATCCTTCACTTTCTTCTACTCCCCACTGATTTCCTACCATCCCTGCCCCAGCTCTGGCTACCAGAGGCAGCTAACTTCTACTTCTTTATTTTTTGGCATTTCTTCTGGTATTTAGCTCCATGTTTCTAAATAGTTTGCTTATATTGCTATTTCTCAACCCTTCAGTTTTAAGGTTTACAGCAGGACTTGCCTGGTGCTCCAGTGGTTAAGAATCTGCCTGCCAATGGAAGGGACATGGGTTCAATCTCTGGTCTGGGAAGCTTCCACGTACTGCCAGGCAACTAAGCCTGTGTACCACAATTACTGAGCCTGTGCCCCCAGAACCTGAGCTCTGCAGCAAGAAAAGCCACCTCAATGAGAAACCCTCACACTGCAACTAGAAAAAGCCCATGCACAGGAACAAAGACCCAGCACAGCCAAAAATACATAAAGACAAAAAAATTAAAGAAAACAAATTTTATGGCTACCTCCTTTATATGTAGGTGATGATTTTTTTTTAAATTTGCAAACATGCTATTGAACTATGATGGACATATAGTAAATTGCACATAAAGTGTACAATTCCATAAATTTTGACAAAGGTCCACTGATGAAACTGATGGGAGAAATTTTCACATACTAAGGTATGGGGAAGTCATTCTGACTTATACATGATTTGGCTTGAACTTTGTGCTAAGAACAGCCTGTCTTACAGCCTATCAAATATACATCTGCTTTAACCATTAAAGAAAAGAATGTATTTAAAAATCAAAATGGAGTAACAGTGATTCAGGCATTCGCAGTGGAGCCTGGTGGCCCTAGTGGATGTGGTTGTAGACACATTCCTTTATCACTGAGAACTTGAATTTTCCAAACTATATCAAACTCAAAGACATCACTAGCTATTTTCAAGACAACACCTTATTGTGTTAATAGCTCCAGGTTCAACCTTCTGGTACCAAAGTCTCCTTTTGTATTAATAACTATGCAGCCATTTCGGATCCCAAACAATCCTTACTTACCAATCCTTACCTAACAAGCACTGTTACTTCTTACCAGCTCCAATCCTAATTCCCGATGAACTACTTATATAACTTTTGTAGTCTGGCAGAACACAATTAAGTGCTTCTTGCATCTGTGTCTCCTGGACTGTAATTGGTTTGGCTCAAATAAAACTCATTTCTGTTTCTATTATAGATTGTTTATTGATTATTTGTGTTGACAAAACCATTACCACAATCAAAATTAGTCATCTAACTCTGTCCTTTTTTAAAAAGGTGGTTTGGGCTCTTCTAGGACCTTTGAATTTCTATTAAAATCAGCTTGTCAGTTTCTGCAGACAATTCTATTGTGATTTTGGTTGGAATTACATTGAATTTGCACATCAACTTGGGAAGAATCAACACCTTGGGAGAGCGTTATATATCTGAGTTTTGGAGAAAGAGCAGGATTTTGTAAAGTGGAGAATATGGAGGGAAGACATTCCAGAAACAAAGACTTAGAAGTAAATGAAATTGTGTGGAGAGGAGCTCATTGGTACCACTGGAATATAAAACACATCTGGTAATCACAGGAGATGAGATGCAAATTAGCAACCAGATGTTCACCTTCTAGGCTGTAGCTCAGAGAATCCTTCTTTAGACACAAAGAACAGCCCCAGGAGCCTCCAGAAATTGATCAATGAGATTCCACTGTCCTAGTGAAATGTCTAATTCACCCCATCAATAAAAAGGAATTCCTCCACTATTCAACTTCTGCTGCTACTGCTAAGTTGCTTCAGTTGTGTCCGACTCTGTGCGACCCCATAGACGGCAGCCCACCAGGCTCCCATGTCCCTGGGATTCTCCAGGCAA
>SJYC01095148.1:0-22324 GCA_006408675.1 Madoqua kirkii
CAACAGACTGGTTCCAAATAGGAAAAGGAGTACGTCAAGGCTGCATAGTGTCACCCTGCTTATTTAACTTCTATGCAGAGTACATCATGAGAAATGCTGGACTGGAAGAAACACAAGCTGGAATCAAGATTGCCGGGAGAAATATCAATAACCTCAGATATGCAGATGATACCATCCTCATGGCAGAAAGTGAAGAGGAACTGAAAAGCCTCTTGATGAAAGTAAAAGAGGAGAGTGAAAAAGTCGGCTTAAAACTCAACATTCAGAAAACGAAGATCATGGCATCCGGTCCCATCACTTCATGGGGAATAGATGTGGAAACAGTGGAGACAGTGTCAGACTTTATTTTGGGGGGCTCCAAAATCACGGCAGATGGTGACTGCAGCCATGAAATTAAAAGACGGTTGCTCCTTGGAAGAAAAGTTATGACCAACTTAGATAGCATATTCAAAAGCAGAGATATTACTTTGACAACTAAGTTTCTTCTAGTCAAGGCTATGGTTTTTCCTGTGGTCATGTATGGATGTGAGAGTTGGACTATGAAGAAGGCTGAGTGCTGAAGAATTAATGCTTTTGAACTATGTTGTTGAAGAAGACTCTTGAGAGTCCCTTGGACTGCAAGGAGATCCAACCAGTCTGTTCTGAAGATCAGACCTGAGATTTCTTTGGAAAAAATGATGTTAAAGCTGAAACTCCAGTACTTTGGCCATCTCGTGTGAAGAGTTGATTCATTGGAAAAGACTCTAATGCTGGGAGAGATGGGTGGCAGGAGGAGAAGGAGACGACCGAGGATGAGATGGCTGGATGGCATTATCGACCAATATGCGTCGGAGTGAACTCCAGGAATTGGTGATGAACAGGGAGGCCTGGCGTGCTGTGATTCATGGGGTCAGAAATAGTCAGACACTACTGAGCAACTGAACTGAACTGCTATGATGCTAAAATTCTTAAAGCTAGCCAGTGTTTCCCATTTAATCTGGCTCCTTTGTTCTTTTAAAATTGCCTCTGATACTCTTGAAGACTTTCTTGCTCTCTGACAACAGTAGCATATTTCAGTGGCATTCTAATTCTTTCTTGCCTTTGAAAATTGAAGTTGGCAATTCCATTAGGAATTCTTTCCATTCATGAAAAATGATAATAGAGACTAAAAGTTCCATAAACATATGGATGGGTTGGCAGTGGGCAAACTTGCTGAGGTTGCTTTATGCTACCATTAGTAATGAGAGAATATTAAAAAATTCAGTTCATAGTACACGTTCCCATTGATCTTTTTTTTCCTTTTAGTATGTTGTGCTGGTCTGTGATACTTATGTTACCATATTTACTTCCTACCACAATGAAAATCCCACTTAAAATGGACATTATTTTTTTTAAGGATTTTTACAGATCAGATGACTATATTTACTTTTGACCGTGTCAAGTGGCATATGGGATCTTAGTTCCCCAACCAGCGATAGAACCCATGCTCCCTGCAGTGGAAGTGCAGATCCCTAACCACTGGCCACCAGGGATGTCCCCTGGTCATTCTTATGTTAAGATTAGTGAAGTTATTTACATCCCAGGACAGAATAACAAACAGTGGACAGTATTAGGTTATCCCACCCTGGGCAGCATATTTGGAGCACCTACTATATGCCATGAGGTGCACAATCTTTGAAGTTGCAGAGGTCAGGAGCACACACCTTTGTATTTCATTCAATCTATGACTTTCTTTCCCTCGCTACTGAGAAAAACACTTAGCTTGAACAAAGCAAATAAATATGAAATGTAGCAGAAATTCAACCTACTTGCCCTAACTATAAATACCCTATTTCTGCATCTTTAGCCTCTGCTGGATTGGGTCTGCCTATCCAGTGGGGTTATATACTATTCCCATCCCAACCTGTCTTCTGTTTTATAGCTTTTCTTTGCTGTATGAGATTACAGATGCTTTAAAACAAAAATATTTTTGAAATATAACAAGTCCCCTTTCTTCATCTGTAGTGATTCCTCTGAAGATTTTCTTCCCCCATCTCTTGGCTCTGAATGAATGGAAAAGCTAGGAAGGACTTGTATTGCTCAATATACCAATAGTAGTTACAAAGTATGGATTCTTGAGTCCCATGCCAACCTTCTAAATTAGAATTTCTAGAGATAGAATGTAAGAACCTGAATTTTTAACAAATTTCTCCATTCATTCATAAGATTTAAGTACCATTGGCTATGACTTCAGTATTTTCAATTCTTTGTGCTCAGAGAAAAAGCTGTAGTCATTTTACTGTGCTTGTACTAATGTGGGGCTCATGCTGGGGGAAGTTAGTTACATAGACACAGAAAGTTATGCAGAAAGGACATGAGAGAGATGGATGTACAAATGACACATGTTGGAGAGATATTTCTTATCCATAGTGCTGCTTACAGATGGTGGAAAAATAAAAACATGGAAGAGAGGCTCTATTCACTGTAGCACAATAATAATTTCAGGAATCATTAAGAATTATGTCAGAATAACATTGCTGAAAGCCACATTAGACCAGAAGATTAAAACATGCATGTTTAATCTTAATAGTTTATTGTTTGTGCTGCTTTTCTATTTGAAATACCAAAATAATGAGAGAAAATGGTGATTACTAAACTTGGCATTACCTACAAGTTCTCTCATTTCGATAGTTCTCAGATAGAGTACAGTACATACAAAAGAGATAACTTGGGAATTTAGCTACTAAACTGCATTTTATCTGAGCTGCATTGCTTTATCAATTTAAATTGATAGCAAATAAATTGAATATACCACTAGAACTTTTATGTATTTTTTCTGAATATAAAATATGTATAAACACTTAAGGAGACAATCATTTTTCTAAGTAAATGTAATCAACTTCAAAATGAAATCTATAAAATGGGGTCATACTTCAGGAGATCAACCCTGGGATTTCTTTGGAAGGAATGATGCTAAAGCTGAAACTCCAGTACTTTGGCCACCTCATGCGAAGAGTTGACTCATTGGAAAAGACTTTAATGCTGGGAGGGGTTGGAGGCAGGAGGAGAAGGGGACGACCGAGGATGAGATGGCTGCATGGCATCACTGACTTGATGGATGTGAGTCTGAGTGAACTCCAGGAGATGGTGATGAACAGGGAGGCCTGGCATGCTGCGATTCATGGGGTCGCAAAGAATCAGACACAACTGAGTGACTGAACTGAACTGAACAGTCCTGGAGTAGGTTGCCATTTCCTTTTCCAGGGGATCTTTCCAACCCAGGGATTGAACCTGAGTCTCCTGCATTGTAGACAGACACTTTACCACCTGAGCCAGTAGGGAAGTCCTATGCTGATATTAAGCTAAAGATAATAAAAAGTTGATGTGTAGCGCTTCCCTGGTGGCTCAGTGATAAAGAATCCGCCTGTCAATATAAGAGACACCAGTTCGATCCCTGTTTAGGGAAGATCCCATATCAACAGAGCAACTTTGTGGCCCACATCCATTAAGCCTGTGCTGGAAAGCCTGGGAGCCTCAACTCCTGAGCCCATATGTCTCAACTACTGAAGCCCACACGCCCTGAAGCCTGTGCTCTGCAGCAAGAGAAGCTATCACAATGAGAAGCCTTCACACTGCAACTAGAGAGTAGCCCCTGCTCGCCAAAACTAGTGAAAAACCCTTGCAGCAACAAAGACCCAGCACAGCCAAAAATAAATTTTTAAAGATAGTTAATGTATAGGAAATGTTTATGACAAATGACAGAAATGAGAATATGAGATTTAATATTGTATCACAATAATAATTTTAATTTACGTAAAAGGAATTATCTGTTTTAACAGAAAGAAAACATGCAAAAGTATGAAAATATTTGTATGAGGGTGACTTCTATTATTATCATTATTTTATTTATTTGCTTTTTGGTCACAGGGCATGTGGGACGTCCCCAATCAGGGGATGAACCTGTGTCCTCTGTGGTGGAAGTGCGGTCTTAACCGCTGGACCACCACTGCAGATTCTTTATCGTCTGAGCCACCACGGAAGCCAAGAATGCTGGAGTGGGTAGCCTATCCCTTTCCCAGGGGCTCTTCCAGACCCAGGAATCGAACTAGGGTCTCCTGCATTGCTGGCAGATTCTGTATCAGCTGAGCTGCCAGGGAAGGGTGAGGTGGGAGGAAGTGAAATGCTTGAGACAGAGGTAACAGCACTAGCAAGGGCCAGTCTGAGTGACAGCAAGCATGGGAAGCATGTTGAGGACTACTTTCCAGCTCCCTGTTGCTTTTTTAAAAAAGCAGGTTATTTTAGTGTCAGAGACAAGATCCACTCCCTTTAATCAGTCAGGTATGCTAGAGAAGCCCTTCTCTTGAACATTATATTAGGTTGGTCAAAAATTTGTTTGGGTGTTTCCTGTAAGAGGTTACAGTCAAGCCGGAATGAACTTTCTGGCCAACCCAATGCTTGGGGGCCCCAGTCTTTGATCCACTTTCACTCCTGTTTGCCTCCTTTCTGCTGTCCCTATGTTATTTCTTTATTCTTCCTGAAAGTCCTTGCCTTTCATCTGCTACCCCATGTTTACATTTTCTACAGCTACCCCACCATCCTTCAGCCCCCTGTCTAACCCTGGTTTAAGGCAGGGGAAAGAATTTTCTATGATGCTGCTTCCACTGTTAGTGGTGAGTCACCATTTACAGGCAAGGAGTGACTCCCTTTTTGCTTAATTTATGACAGACTCTAACAAGACATACACATTTATGGAGGGCTGTAAAGTCAGCTCACCTCCTCCTATTGGTTCATGTGCTCTGCTTACCAAAAACAACCCATAAGATTAACTTTCTAACTCTCTTTCTTTTACATTGTTAGTTTAAAAGTCCATGTGGTTTCTACTTGTGAACATGTAGCAAGCTTGGATGCTGTTACTTTTTCCTGGAATGGATTCTGAGGTGTGTAGGGGGAAGTCAGATTGATGGGACTGCTATATATATATTTTAAAATCTTGGTATTGTCAAATTTTTTATATCCCAGGAATGAATAAATAACCTTATTTCAAGTGATAAGTTCAAGAAAGTAACAGTATAAAATATGAATGAGGAATTGATTTCCAACAAGAGTATGAAGGTTATTGAGTAGGAAAGAATAATCTTTTGAACAAATGGTATTGGGACAGATAGCTATCCACACGCAAGACAGAGGACTTGGATATCCTACCGGATGTAAAACCTAACTGAAAATAAATCAAAGATAAATATGAGAGTAAAATAGAAAACTCTTAGAAGGAACTATGGGTATAAATCTTCAGGACTTGGGATTAAAAGTACAAAAGAGAAAAAAAAAATTGAACTTAGTCAAAAACTGTGCATCAGAGGCCACTATCAAGACAACCCACAGAGTGGGAGAAAACAGTTTTAAGTCGCACAGCTGATAAGAGTATCCAGAATATATAAAGAACTCTTAAAAATAAGTTAAAAAAAAGACAACACAATTTTAAAATGAGCAAAGGACTGGCATAGACATGTCATCAAAAGGAGATCTACAGCTAGCCAGTAAGCACCTGACAAGATGCTTTACCTCACTAGTCTTTAGAGAGAATACAGTTCAAAACCACAGTGATATACCATTCCATACCCACTAGGATGGCTGTTCAGTTCAGTCACTCAGTTGTGTCTGACTCTTTGCAATGCCATAAACTGCAGCATGACAAACTTCCCTGTCCATCACCAACTTCTGGAGTTTATTCATATTCATGTCCATTGAGTCGGTGATGCCATCCAACCAGCTCATCATTTGTCAACACTGTCCTCTTCTCCTGCCTTCAGTATTTCCCAGCATCAGGGTCTTTTCAAATGAGTCAGTTCTCTGCATCAGGTGGCCAAAGTATTGGAGTTTCAGCTTCAGCATCAGTCCTTCCAATGAATATTCAGGACTGATTTCCTTTAGGATGGACTGGTTGGATCTCCTTGCAGTCCAAGGGACTCTCAAGAGTCTTCTCCAACACCACAGTTCAAAAGCATCAATTCTTCAGTGCTCAGCTTTCTTTATAGTCCAGCTCTCACATCCATGCATGACCACTAGAAAAACCATAGCTTTGACTTTATGGACCTTTGTTGGCAAAGTAACGACTCTGCTTTTTAATATTCTGCCTAGGTTGGTCATAGCTGTTCTTTCAAGAAGCAAGCATCTATTAATTTCATGGCTTCAGTCACCATCTGCAGTGATTTTCGAGCCCCTAGAAATAAAGTCTGTCACTGTTTCCACTGTTTCCCCATCTATTTGCCATGAAGTGATGGGACCAGATGCCATGATCCTAGTTTTCCAAATATTGTGTTTTAAGCCAATTTTTTTCACTCCTCTTTCATTTTCATCAAGAGGCTTTTTAGTTCTTCTTTGCTTTCTGCCATAAGAGTGATGTCCTCTGAATATCTGAAGTTATTGATATTTCTCCTGGCAATATTGATTCCAGCTTGTGCTTCAGCTAGCCCGGCATTTCACATGATGTACTCTGCATATAAGGTAAATAAGCAGGGTGACAATATACAGCCTTGATGTATTTCTTTCCTGGTTTGGAACCAGTATGTTGTTCTGTGTCCAGTTCTAACTGTTGCTTCTTGACCTGCATACATATTTCTCAAGAGGCAGGTAGGGTTTCTGGTATTCCCAGGATGGCTGTAATAAAGAAAAAATAAAATAAAACAACAACAAAAAGGAAAGAAAATAGAAAACACTGCCAAAGATGTGAAGAGCCTTCATCTATTGCTTGTGGGGTTGCAAAATAATGCAGCTGCTTTGGAAAGGTTTGGCAGTTCCTCAAAATATTAAATATAGAGTTACCATATGACCCACCAATTCCTCTCATAGGAAACATATGTCTACATAGAAACATGTAAACTAATATTCATGACAGCATTATTCATAATAGCTAAAAAGTAGAAACCCAAATGTTCATCAACTGATGGCTGGATAAACAAGATGTACTGACAAATGCTCCAGTGTGGATGAACCTTGCAAATATTGTTACAAAAAGGAGCCAGAAACACAAGGCCACATACTGTATAATTCCATTTATATGAAATGTCCAGAATAGGCAAATCCATAGAGATGAAAGTGGATTAGTGTGGTTCCCTGGTGCTGGGGGAGGAGATGATAGGAAGTGATTATATAATTGCTATGGGGTCTCTTTCAAGGATGATAAGATGTTTGGAATTAGTGGAATTGATAGTTTCCCAACACTGTGAATACACTAAAAACCATTGAATTTTACAGTTGAAAATGATTTAAATGGTGGCTTTTGTGTTGTGTAAATTTTATCTCAAAAAAAAAAAAATAGGAAGAATGAGGAGGGTCCTTTACACATCACTGCTCTGGATTTAAGCTGGTATTTGGGACTCCATGGTGACGATATGTGACATAATTCAATTTGGCAAGCACTTTTTATGGTAGCTTCTGGGAGTGGGTGGGAAAAAAATATGAATAAAACACAGGCTCTGTCCTCAAGGTGCTCACAGATAGAGGACACCAATGCATACTTTACTAATTAGTCCACAAATCAAAAGACAATAAGCATTTCAGTGGAAAGAGAAATGATTCTGCTGGAATACAAGGCAAGAAGTGGTTTATTTTGCTTGAAGGAATATTTGGAAAGCTTTGCAAAAAATGAGATATTCGGACTGGGTTTTTAAGGATAAGTAGATCAGTCCCGGGTGTTCATTGGAAGGGCTGATGCTGAGGCTGAAACTCCAACACTTTGGCCACCTCATGTGAAGAGTTGACTCATTGGAAAAGACCCTGATGCTGGGAGGGATTGGGGGCAGGAGGAGAAGGGGACGACAGAGGATGGGATGGCTGGATGGCATCACTGACTTGATGGCCATGAGTTTGGGTGAACTCCGAGAGTTGGTGATGGACAAGGAGGCCTGGCGTGCTGTGATTCATGGGGTTGCAAAGAGTCGGACACGACTGAGCAACTGAACTAAACTGAACTGAGGAGTTTGACAGACAAGCAGAGAAAGTGGTATATTCTTGGTAGAGGGACCCACCTGAGCAAAGACCTGGAGCTATATGAAGCATTCAAAGACATACAGATGGTATGATTTGAGCCATGGCTTTTCTTAGTATTCTGCCACTGATTTTAAAATTTATGTTTAATTGGAAGATAATTGCTTTACAATATTGTGTTGGCTTCTGCCACATGCCAACATGAATCAGCCATGAGTATATATATGTCCCCTCCCTCTTGAGCCTCCCTCTCATCCCTCTAGGTTGTCACAGAGTAACAAACTGAGATCCCTGTGTTATACAGCAACTTCCCATCAACTATCTAATTTACATATGGTAATGTATATGTTCCAATGCTAGTCTCTCAATTCGTCCCTTCCCTTTCTGTGTTCGAAGTCTCTTCTCTACGTTTCTGTGTCTGTTCCTGTCCTGCAAATAGGCTCATCAATACCATTTTTCTAGATTCCATTTATATATATATATTAATATGTATTGGTTTTCTCTTCCTGACTTTCACCCTGTGTAACAGGCTCTAGGTTCAACCTCCTCACTAGAACTGGCTCAAATGTGTTCCTCTTTATGGCTGAGCAATATTCCACTGTATATATGTCCCACAGCTTCTTTATCCATTCACCTGTCAATGAACATCTAGGTTGCTTTCATGTCCTAGCTACAGTAAATAGTGCTGCAATGAACATGGGGGTACCTGTGTTTTTTCAATTACTGTTTTCTCAGAGTATATGCTCAGTACAGGGATTACTGGGTCATATGGTAGTTTTAGTCCTAGTTTTTTAAGGAATCTCCATACTGTTCTCCATAGTGGCTATATCACCTTACATTCCCACCAACAGTGCAAGAGGGTTCCGGCTTCTCCACACCCTCTCCAGCATTTATTGTTTGCAGATTTTTTGATGATGGCCATTCTGACTGGCGTGGAAGGGGATACCTCATTGTCATTTCGATTTGCATTGCTCTAATGATGAGCAGCGTTGAACACCTTTTCATGTGCTTGTTGTCAGCTGCTGCTTTTTATTAAACATCAAAATCATGTTCACTTTGATCCTTGATTCTTGCCTCACAGAATATGAGCCTTCGGTGTAAAAATAAGAGACAGAAATGTGAAGCTTGAGCCTTGGTGGGGTTTAGCAGGGTCCCAAGTTCCCTAGCTCTCCCCGCATCCTTGGTTGTCTGAGTGCCTGGAACCTACATGGCAGCTGCTGTGCTCCTGCCCCATTTCCCAATCCAAGAGCCCATGTTGCTGTGACGACTGGCTCCATCCGTCTGCTGGACAGGTGAGCCCTTGTTCTGTCTTGAATAGTGGCTCCTTCAGCTCAGCCCTGCCTCCTCTCCGGTGTATCCAGAGCAGGAAACCAGGGAGGAGGAAGCCAGAGGCCCATCCTACTCTCTCAGGGGAGAGTCATCCGTTCTGGTTCCTTCAGCAGCTGCTTGCCTTGGCTTCTGTTTGAACTGTGAACCCACTGCTTTGAGTGGAAAGTGGGAAAACAAGCAATCTAGACAGGTGCTTTTATAGGAGGAGTTTGGTGCTTAATGAATTATTCAGTGAAGAGAACTAAGCACAAGACTTTCTGGAAGGAAAGAAAATTTCAATATGGAGCTCTGAGACCCCCAGGGCTTCCCAGGTGAAAGACTAACAGCATGGTCCTCCGGGCTGTTAATGACTGCTATTTGCTCCATGAGGCACTAAGCCTGCTTTATTGTGTTTACAACTGCATATCTTCAGAGCACAACTGATTCATTGCAAACCAGAATGCACCGGACAGTGGAGGCATCTCTGAATAGGCTTTACCCTAAAGCCAGGCATAATTCCCTGTACCAGAGGTCCAGTTTGATGAACTATTCAGTGTTCCCAAGCCTCATATGCTTGGGGGAGATCAGGACACATAGACATCTGGTCTCGGGCAGCTTTGCTCAGCATAGAATATTGTCCTCCCAGAGGGTGTCTTGTTAGCAGAGGCGGCTAGTGTGCCTTCCTGAGACCGGAGCTCCTGCCCTGTGAGCCCCAGGCAGGGAGTCCTGGGCCAGGCAGTGCTGTAAAAATGCTCCCCTAAAATCCTAAGAAAAGAAACATGGACTTAATGCTGACTTCTCCTTGAACGAGCTGATCTTGTATACATATGCATTATTGTCTTCAATCCCATTGTCTCCAGCTCTCAGAGGCATGACCGGTCTGACAGCACAGACAAGGAGCAGGTCTGTGGCGGAAGGGTCACTGTGCTGGTAGGGATGAGGGGAGACGAGGGAAGCAGGCCTGAATGTCATTACTTGAAGGGGTCAGGGGGGTCAGTGACAGTGGCAAGGAACAGATTTTTCCAGCTGCTTTCAGGCTGAGATTTGCACTGCATAATCTGAATGCTTTTATCTGTTTCTGAAAATAGACAGGAATTTTTTCCACAGCCTGCTCCAATCTGGCCGTGGAGACGTGAGGGGGACGGCTGGGAGACAGCTCTATGTGGTCCAGTAAGTACGTTTTGTGACCCCCTGCCCCCCAACTAGCCCTCTTCCATACTGGTTCCCTGAGTCACGTGATGTTAACATCCCTGAAGTAGGGAGTCAGAGATGCTAGAAATGCTTTCCATAAACTCTGCATACCTACGGATACAGTGAGCTATCATTTCTTACTATTGGTGGTTTAGTGGCTAAGTTGTGTCTGACTCTTGTGACTCTATGGACTGTAGCCCGCCAGGCTCCTCTGTCCAGGGGATTTTCCAGGCAAGAATACTGGTGTGGGTTGCCATTTCCTGCTTCAGGGGATCTTCCGGACCCAGAATTGAACCCGGGTCTCCTGCTTTTCAGGAGGACTCTTTACCGACTGAGCTACAATTACTTAAATTTTAATATATAGCCTGAATGGTCTTGATAGAGTCAGAAGTACCTGTTGGGAAGAATGGTCACTTGAGTCTTTACAGAATGACCTACATTGGAAGCATAAACAGGGCAGAAAGAAGAAAATGGTTTGATCAGAAATTATAGTTTGCAGTTGTTAGCAATGCCGCAAACCATTGTCTCCACCTTTGTCCTGCGTTTAGACTACAAAGGAGCATCGCAAATTATCTACAAAGGTCTTCTGGAAAGTTCACTCTGGATTAAATCAGACTCCATCTCTCAGCAGCTGGTCCCTCTCATCTCAGATCAAAAGGATCTTGAACCTTCTAAAGTGAACTGCTGTCAAGCAAACAGCAGGGGAATCTCTACTATTATTTACATAGCATTTTCCTTTTTTCTCCCCCAGTTATGTATTGGTTTCTCCCTGTTTTCAGTCTGTCTTATAAATTAGGCAAACTGAGACACACACAAAAAATGAAACAATGTTTAGGGTGAGGTAAAGTCAGAGGTGGAACTGGGCATAACAGAACAGCCTTTGAACCTGCAGATGAATGTGTCTAGACACAGCCTCAACTTATTCCAACAGTCCTGTACAATTGCATTCACCCACCTACCAAGAATGAGAAGTTATCTGTGTTGGGCTTGCAGTGAAGGATGCCAATTTCATTGGTTTTTCAACCTGGCAAGTTTCTTGGACCTGAAAAACAGTAGTGCCAGTCTTTGGGGCTGGAACTTATTTGCAAGTTTTCTCTCAAGTAAACCTTACTGTGAATGCAAGAGAAAGAGTGCCAGATTATCCTGGAAGGCTGCCTATGTCCTGTGTCTCTGCTATCCTTACGACCAAAGTGCCACATGGCTAAGTCAGGTGTGTGAGGAGGAAAGAAGATGAGCAGAGTTATGAGTTCTAGAGGATCTGCAGACTGAGTCTCTCCTGCACAACTTATGCTCTGTGCAGCAGCCGCAATCTGTGCATTAGGGTCTTGATAATGTGGTTCCTTCAGTTCCAGACCCTGCTGAGCTGTCTCCTCTGTCGGCCCTCAGGAACCCCACATCTGGCACTGCAGTATCATGGAGATTTCTGCATTTGTAGGAAGGCGATCTCAACCTGCCGTGTATAACACTGTGTGTCTCCCAGTTTCATTAGCCACCTGCTCATAAAAGAGAAGGAAGCATGGGAAGACAAAGAGATCAGAGGGAAAAGGTCAAACAGTCACCAGAGAGAGGGACTAGAAAGATGAAAAAAGAAAGCTGGAGAAGAACATACTGGAGAGGTAGGAAATGGCAACCCACTCCAGTATTCTTGCCTGGAGAATCCCAGGGATGGGGGAGCCTGGTGGGCTGCCTTCTATGGGGTCGCACAGAGTCGGGCACGACTGAAGCAACTTAGCAACAGCAGCAGCAGCAGGTGATAGGTTTTGAAAGTACCAGGGCAAGCCAAAGGGAAAATGGGGAAAGCTTTAGCAGGAAGAATGGAGCATACAGGGACACCTCTGCCTCCCACATCACAAAGCTCGTGATGGAGCCGGAAAAACAGCCTATCCCTCCCAGGGACTTCCAAGCATGATCATACACAGGGCTTCAAAGGAAGAAAGAGCAGAGGTTAGTTGGTTTCAGGTCCTTGGAAAAGAAGTAGGCTGGCATCTGACTCATCCTACTCTGTTCCAAGCTCCCAGAACACACAGATGAGGTCATCACTTGTAAAAAGGTTGATATGGTGGCAAATTGGGATGGCTGCTTTATTAACATTATTCCTTGCTTTTCCTTGCACACTTTGAGGTGGGTAGCACTGCCATTCTTTTATAATAATAAATAATTTATGGACAGGAAAAGTGAATTTCAGGTCACAATGGATATAAGCTGGTGGCAGAGCTGGGATGGGATACCTGGCTTCCAAGGCAGTACTACTTCCTCCCCACCTGCTGCCTGTTTGGGCAGCTGATCCATCTTGATTGTCCTCGGACACAGTCAAGTGCATTTTCTCCTGCTATATTACCAACTGGATGGTACTTCTTTGTGATAACTCCTCAGAGGAAAAGATACAGGTTAAAAATAAATGAACTAGCTGTGTGTCTCCTTATTCCTCCCCATCCTCTGACCATCCCAGGTCATGGTGCAAAGCAGAGAACCCTCCTTCTCCTGGGTGCTGTTGGAGGGAGCAGAGAGACTCCTGCCTACAACAAGCTAGTGGCTCCCTCAAGCCTTGACCTGATTTCCTGGGACACGGCTGCAAGGACTTGTCATGGTGGGATGCTTTCTCCAGCAGCCTTGGCTTATGGAAAGCCACCCCATGACTGTGCCGGAAGTCAGCTCAGCTAAACTCTCTGCCAAGAAGAAGGTCCAAAACTGGCCAGAACCTCAGGGATATCTGAGCTATTAAGGGAAAGTGGATCGACTCCGAGGCCCTGTGAGGCCCATGTAGGATAAACGACATTTCTGTGGACTGTACGGTGCATCTGAAGAGCCTCATGGAGAAAAGGAAGAGAGAGACAGCCTCCTCCTAGGCAGTTCAGGTTGGTCAGCATTAGGACAGAACAGGTTAGGCATCTCTTTTAGGGCAGAGGTGGAAGTCAGAAGGGCAGGACATTTAAGAAAAGAGGAGACTGATTGGAACTGAGAAGAAAGACTGCCTGGGACTTCTCCTGGGCCCAGTCTTTCCTAAGGGCTGAGTTCAAAGCAGGCCTCCTCTTCCTTTCAGCTGGAGAGAGTAAGAGGGCCAGGAATGGGGGAAAGTGAAGGGAAGCCACTTCTCTATTCCTTACGCAAGGTGCTCTCTCTCTACGCCCAGGTGAGAATTTGTACTTTATAAACATGGGTGCTGAGGTGCTGACTGGGGCAGAACCTATTTCCTAGATGCCCCTGTGCAGAGGGCCCCCGATGCCCTGGGCATGGATGTCTTCTTCATCTGGGCATGGGTACCTTCACGTTGGCCAGATGTTTTCAAGGCTGTGATAGCAAAGCCAAGGGCACCAACAGGCTGCCAACATCCTGTCAAGCCTAGGATTCAGGCTGCTTTGCCCTCTACCTGGGTGGGGGAGGGGTAGGAGAGTCCTGTACACATATGAAAGGGGAGGTCACACCTCCATGGAGCTGGCCGGGGAGGGAGGCAGTTCTGAGACAGCCGAGGGCCTTTCCTCTCCCTTGACAATCCCCCACCCAGGATCACCTCCTGCTCAGTCTTCCCTTCATGCTCACACGAGGGGCCAGGTTCAGGGGTGCACTTTGGGAAGAAGGCTGCCTGCCCACCAGTCCTCTTTTTCCTATACACACATACACACACACACACACACACACACACACACACACACACCTGCAAGATCTCCACTGTTGACTGACTCTATCAGCCCAGCCTCATCTCTTTGCACGGCAGGGCCCTTGGAGCCCAGCGCCAAGCCGGTGGTGTGTGCTCTAAAAATAGCTGTGTCCGACGTGATGGATGGGGAGGCTTTGCTCTCCTTTTCCTGCCTCTGCACTGGGGTCTGAATCATGTTGGGAAATGACATTCTGTTAACACAAGCACTTCTGCTTCCTCCCATGCTCTCTCCTCATCCGGTGGGGGCCCTGGCCTGGGACTGACTTTCAATGTTTAAAGCCTCCCTGGGGGTTCCATTCAAGACCCTGATCCATCCACTGACAGTAAGGAAAGCTGTGGATAGAAAAGGAGAGAAGCATCCTATATCTCCCCAGGGATGCTCAGGATGAGTTGAGGTACAGATATAGCCCCATCTGACTCCTTCAAAAGAGGCCCAGAGCACCAGATGCTCAGGTCCATAATGCCTCCCACTCCAGGGTCAGGAGCTGCCTCAGCCTAGCCCCTGGCAGAGGCAGCCACTCAGTAAGGACCACAGAAAGGCAAGTGAGAGGGGCCTAGATAGATGACCCCTTAGCCTCCTCTCCATCAGAGAGAGGCTCTGATACCACCTGCACCCAGGCTTGTTGGGGACCTGACTTCTCAGACATGCAGGGGAAGCATTTTTGGAAATCTGTTTTAAAACGTCCCCAATTCAAGGCAGTTTGAGCTTTCTTGACCTTGTTCTAAGTTTTGCGGGGCTGCAGATCCTGCTCAGTTTATCTTTGCTTCTCCAGAAACCCAACCACGGTGCCCAGCTCAGAACAGGTATTTGAGAAGTCTGTTTTGGCTTCAAAGGAATAAATAGTGCCTAGAGGGTCTCAGTGGGAGAACCTGAGTCATTTACCTTTGAAAGAATAAAGTTAGGGCCTCTCGTCTGGAGAGATTCTATGAAGCCCACGTGAGAGTCCAGGAGAAAGATAATTTCCTAAAGCCTAACTTGAGCCTCGCTTCCATCCTAGCTCCGTGCCACTTGGGAGCCTATGATTTTCCAGAGCAAAGGATCTGACAGCTCATCCCCCAGACAGAAACCAGGTCCTCCTGTGGAGCCGCTGCTCTGGCCCCTAAGTCTCACTTCTATTTTCCTGCATGGATTTGTACAGAATCTTGGTTAATGGAACCTGTTTTAATGATCTTTTTGACCCCCTATTGGATGGATCCCCTTAACCTTTAACCAGTTCTCAAAAAGACAGAAGCTTTGGACTTAAGCAGTAAATCCAGGATCAAAAGTCAAGGCAATCTACATTTCTCAATCACAGGAGTTTTGCTGGTCATTGTTGGACAAGGGCAGGATGTAACCAGCACTCAGGCATGTGTTACCCACAGACCTCCATGTGGTCATCTCTCCCATCTGTGTGTCTGCACACATGCAGGGCACTGGGGTCAGGTCTTAGCAGCCGCCTGCCTGTTCCCTGCCCTGGAATCACACACGTGCCTACCCTGGAAGGAGGTAGGGAACATGTGGGTCTGAGAGCATAAGTCCACACCCCTGAGGAGGCTGGGAGAGGTTCCTGAGCTGGCAGCGAGAGGTGGCAGCCAACAGGCCCACAGCAGCTGGCAGATGCTGCCAAATGGGTGGGAACCCAGGAAGCAGAAGTTCACATGAGCAAGAGGCCAAGATGGGAGGCTCTCTAGGGCACAGGGAGAGACAGATGCCACGGGAGACTCTCAGATCCTAAAAGGGGGGTGTGAGGACACACACCCTCTGGGGGCCAGAGATTGATGGAGAAAGGGAGGGAACTGGGGCATGGGAAGGAGCAGAACTTGGCTCCAGCTGGGGCTCCACCACCAGCTCTCGAGGTCACTTTAGGTATCTTCAATGGTAAAATGAGAAGTCGGGATTGCTCTCCACTTCTGTGATGCTGACACACTTCTGTGTTCACAGATATGGGAGGAATTTTCAACAGAAAGAGGAGAAAAGCTGCTGTGGCTCACCTGGCTGGTGGTGGAATGGCCCAGAAGGCTCCTAAATAGAAAGCATTCCTTTGCCTTTTCAATTTCTTGACTCTTTCCCTGTAACTTTTTGTAGTGGGTCTAAGGCACTCATTCTTAGAGGACCTGGATGCCATTTGGTGGTTAGAGCACCATTAAATTCCACCCAGCACCTTCCCCAGTCCCCTCCCTCTTCTCTGCCTAGCTTCCCATAAACTGTTTTTATTTCTCCCTGACTTCCTTGGCTGCTGCATGAGTGGGGGGCCTTCTCTTTGGGTTCTCTGGGCCTTCAGTAGAAGTCAGTTTGGATCTGACTTCAGAAGGTCCCCAGGCTCCTCGAGGGCACTCTGCCCTGCCCTTCTCCTGTAGGAGCTGCTTACAGGTGTGTTCTTAGTTTGAGGCATCTCTTCCCAAGTCAGCTTCTCTGAGGCCCTTCATGTCCTTGCTTGCTCTCCAAACTTTTTTTGTAACCACTCCCTGAAGACCTTCCCTGAGTCAACTCCTTCTCACAACTGACCTTCCCAAATTTTCTTGTTTGGACATATGACTCATTGTATCTCTTCCTTTTTGGTCTTGCCTCTTCTCTAAGACTTTCATTTTCTATTTTTACTCTAGCTCTTACAGTGATCATCAGAGATTAAAATATAGTGTCTCACCGAGGTATCACCAAGGAAAAAGAGATCACGCAGACCTAAACAGCCCTGCCCAACATAGTTACTGCAATGGAGAAAAGGTTTCTGCACCATCCCAAGAGGCTGGGGAACCTTACCCCCGTGGGTTAGGATGGTTAATAGACCTCAGGGATGTTTTTAGAGTGGAGCCAAACTTCACCTTCAGGATATTTATAGAGGTCACTGGAAATCTCCAGTGCTGATAAATGCAAAGCATTTGCACGCAGTACTCGCCTGCTTTTGCTAAATCCTCTCCATTTGTAGGAGTAACTCCCTTGCTGAGGGTTAACTGCTCAGGAGGCTTTTGATCTGCCTGTGAGAATGCAACCCAAGTCGATCCAACAGGCAGCCCAGTCAGCTAGCCACCTCCTTTTCTTCTCTGCTTCTAGATGACATCCAAACAGCCCTGTTCTGATGATTGCCAGAAAGTAACTATTCTAAAATTAAAAAGCAAGGAAGTCTTTGTGAAAAAAAAAAAATTTTTTTTTTTTAATAAAACTTAAGTCCTATAACTTGGCCTTTCCTCCCATGAGGTAGACTTGTAGGAGAGCTGGTTTTACTGCCATAAAGATAAATGAAAAACCGAGTGGGTATGGGAGCACCTCCCCAGGCTATGGCTGGTGACTTGACAAGTCATTTATTCCAGGGCACAGGCTGGCTTCCTGCCAGGCCCTCCAGCATAAGCCCAGCCAAAGAGAAAGCAGAATGAGGTGGCTGACCCCCAGCAAGGGTCCTCTGCTTCCAGCGAGGGCCTTCCAGCATCTGGTGGATGTGCACAATTAGTAATGCTTTTGAGGATAATGACTTGGTTTCATGGAAAAAGGAGAACTGGTCCAAGATAATGTCTGGTAAACTTTGACATTCCACCCTGAAGTGATCGTACACTCATGTAGAATCACTAAACAGCTGCACGATCATATTACAGACCCTTCTTCAAGAGCCAACTTGTCATTGAATCCATCCCCAAATTCCAGATTTTCTCAAACAAAAGGAGCCCTGATGTGGAAGGAGCTGCAATCAGCCAGATGGAAGAGAGGTGTGGATTGCCAAGGTTGGAAGTACCCTGTAGATGTGTTGGCTCAGTCTCCCTCATTTTGTACATGAAAAAAACTGAGGTCCAAAGGAGAGAAGAGATTTCCCCAAATGGAAGAACCCAGACAAGAGAATGGAACTCTTGAAACACAGAACCCCCAGGCCAAGGTGCCCATTCACCTCTTAGGGATGGACAAACCTCCTTGACCCCACTTCTTAAAGAATCTCTGAGGGTGAGAGTCTAGGCCAGATGTGGTAGTGATGGAATGTCTTTAGTGAAAAGAAATGAAGTTGTATTGAGAGAGTCTGCCAAAAGGAGAGACCCTGCAGCTATAGGGAGGAGAGGGAGAGGAGGTGGTGGCAAAACCCAGGTTTTACTAAACCATATATTCTAAGGGAAGCTAGTCTGGGCTGCTGCTGAGAACCTGCATGAGGGAGGTGTTTCCAGAGGACCAAATAGAAAAGAGCAAATCATGTCACTTCCTCAGTAGCAAGTCTTAAGTACTTACTTTGTGTAGGACCCTTTGTGCCAGATACTACAAGATTAAAGAAGGTGAAGTGTGGCAGAGAGTAGTGGTTCCAAGAGCCACTCTCGTGTTCACTAATGACAGTGGTTTTACAGAAACACACACACATATGCACACACAAACGCACGCACGTGAAGGCATGGAGCCTTTCATAATGCTCAATCTGTTCTCGTTCTTTTGAGATCATGTCCTGTCTTTTTGCCTATTGTTAATCCAACTTTTTCACTTTTTAACAATAGCTTCTCAAGAAAATGCTGGCAACCCAATCGAGGTTCTCTTGAGTGTTTTTGAAACTGCACTGGTTGATGAAATCCAAAAGTCTGGCAACCATGGCTGTGGCTGAAAGGACATGGGCTCCAGGGACAGACCGACATGGATTGAAATCAGGGTTCAGCTATTTATTCACTATGTGACCTTGGGAAAGCTTCTTAACACTCAGAGTTCAAGTTTCCTTCCTATGATATATAAAGTCCCCAGAATAGTAGGGACTTCCTATGGAAGTAACTCACAAAAGTCACTGCCCATCTCTCAAAATATTTCATGTGTATGTGCCCCTATATTGTGTGAAGTGCTATGTGGGAAATGAGAGATCTTCAGTAGCCTCTGCTCTCAAAGACTTAAAAATATTGCTGGTGAGACAGTCTACCTCACCAGAAACTGTGGGAGAGATGTGAAGGTTAGCATATCTTTCTCCTGCTCCTGAACAATTTCTTTGGTCTGGTAACAGTGACAGAATTTTCAGATATTGCTTTCCACAGTTCACATTATATTGTTTTTCCATGGCTGGTTTCAGTTTATACTAAGGCTCCCTCAAAACTCATAAAGTTCCCTTTAAAACCTCATAAAATTTCACCTGTGGATGTTTATTGCCCACAGGATGTGAGCTATGTCCGTTTGGTTTTGATAGATTTACCATTATTAAACTTGGGCCCCTGTTTCCCACCAGCCTTATGAAGATAGCTGCCTTCTGGTTTAGCATAACAGGCTCTCCCGCTTTGTCCCTCAGTGAGGAAATATTTCAGCTCCCTAGAACTGAGTTTGGCTCATGGGCAATGATTCTTACTCCCAGACTCCTAAGGTCCAGGAGTTTGCTCCAGTCTGGGTAGTGAATGTTTTCCATGAAGGTCACCAAGCTTTCCTCACCCTCTCCAGGCAATTCTCAGATGCCATTCCCCAAAATTCATCTACTAGTGTTCATGCACTGACACAGGGATTGGTATTTGAAAGATGAAAAGAAAGTTAAAGATGTTCTTGCTAAAGCCAAGGGCAATTCTCAAGTGCATAAAAATAATCCAAAGTAATTCCTTTGGATTCACCTCCCCGGGACATTCATTCATTGGCTATAGTCTTATATGGCAGTCTATAAACATTTGCAGAAAGATATCATGTCTCTCTTTTAACCTCTTTCACAGGCCAAATGGCATAAGGTCTTTGCATCTGACTTTAAGGACCTGGTTTCCCGTTGTCATACTGGTAACTCTTCTTTGGGGTTTCCCTTTGGGTATGTGTCTGATTCACACTGGAGTTAAGAAGTATCACTGAGGTATATTTAAGTCTCCATGGCTCGAGGTCCTTGTTCCCAAGATAAAGAATGGATCTGTGTATATGGAGGCAGTTTAGGGTTGACCAAAGATTTCTCAAGGTTCACACTAAATTCAGACCCTGGCCAACTAAAGGCCAGCTCTGAAAAGTCTAAATAGACAGAGTTCCAGACCAGAGAATCCAGAATAATCTGGAAGGCTAGGCCACAGGGTCAAAGTCAAAGAAAGAGGCCAGTGGTACCCACTGGGATAACGTGGAAGGAGGAAGTATCACCTGCGACTGAAGGTGACTCTAGTCCCTAAGCCTGGATATGGTTGACATGTGGGAGGCTTGGGGAGGGGGAAGCTGGAGGAGCATCTGAGTCAAGAATTTTTATCTAACTCTGAGCTTCAACAGAAGATAGCGCTAAAGCTGCTGACCTATCCCTTGTCTGTGTTATAAGGATTCCTTTGCTTGGAAGGGCAGACCCCCAACTAATCTTGTCTTAAGCACAAAGATTCCTGTAACTGCAAAGTACTGAGGGCAGCTTCTGCTTCAGGGACTGTTGGACCCAGGTGACTTCACCTCTCAGCTCTAAGTTGATGTTCCTCTCAGGCAGATGTTCCCAAATGGTAGCTGCTAGCAGCTTTCATTCACCTCCTCTCAGCTTCAAACTCAGCTGAAAATGAACTTATATTTCCTAAGAATTCTAATACAAAATCCCAGAACTGGGTCATGTGCACATTTCTAGAAAGAGGTGGATGTCAACTATGTAAGGCAGAGAATGATGAAGGGGTGATTTCCCAGAATTTTGGGGAAGCATAGCTGGTAGATGTCTATCACTCCAGATTAGCTCTGAGTCTGGGGTTACTGCCCAGGATGGGAAAATGGGAACAGCTGGCAGTGACAATGGGTTAAACGTATCTGCAGCTGGAAGGCCTCCTTCATCAAAACTCAACCCAGCATTTCATTGTCCAGCTAGTGAGGGGCACAAAGGGATCCATTTCCTTATTCCAAGTCCTTTAACAAAAATCCAGGTCTGAATTACACATGCCCTTATGAAGCTTCAACACGTCTTCTGGACACTCAGGTAACACCCCTAATCCTCTGCACATGAATTGTCATGAAGGTATCCCACCCCTACTCTTTCTCAGCCGGGGTGTTGTACCTTCAGGATTTTACTTTTAGCTCAATCCCTTTCTAACATCAGGGGACATTTTCTGGGGTGAGTAAAGAACATTTTAAGCAAGCTTGCCTCCCTTCATCTTTCTCTTTCTCTGGAAATAATCACAACAAAGCCTTACCATAATTTTAAAATTCAAGACTTGGCTCAGGTTGGTAAGCCAGGGTCTGACTTAGACCTCAGTGCCAACATGGAACTCAACTCAGGCTGGAACCCTGCTGAGTTGTTTATCTTCCTCCTCTCAATCTCAACACTCTCTCTTGAAGGCTTTCTGGGGGAAGGGCACTGCTCAGAGTGGGGGCTTCTAGGAGAAACAGTGATTTCTTCTCCCTTTCCCCTCTGGGCATGCCGCCTTTCTCTTTTTAGAAAGGAAGAATCTTATCCTTCCCTGTCCTCCATTTCAACTCTTTCATTCAAGCTGGAAACCTTCCTGATGAAGTAAACTCAGAAGTGACAATCATATATGGGTCCATTCCTCTACCTCCTCCTACTCTTGGCTACCCCCAGGCTAGAGAGTCTGGAAAACCTCAAATGATTCAGAAAGTGAGCTGAATGGGTTCTTCATGCTTCACATTTGGTGCCAGGAAGCAGAGCAGTGGCTGATGCAAGAACTGGACAGAGTAGGAGTTAAGCTTTAAAAAAAAGATAAAAAGAACTCAACCATAACCAAGGACTCCCACACAGAGTACTTAGAAGAAGCGCTCAGCAGGGGACCATGCATGGCTTTGGAGCTTTAGTTGATGCTGGAACACAGTGAGGGCAGGGCTCTGCCTGCAGGGTGTGCTGGGTCAGTGCTACAGGATCCCCTCTCTGGGCCTGAGGCCATAGAAAAGGAAGCGGCACCATCAGGCAATTGGGGCAGTTGGGATGGGGCTCAGCAAAATCCTGGGGTATGGACAAGTGTCCCTTATCACATCCACAGGTGACAAGCAGGCAGCTATAGGGCAGTGACTTGCATCCATGCTGGTCATCAGCACGCTCAATAGATGTGTACATCTCAGTGCTGATGGCGGCCTACAGGCATGGTCTTTGGAAGTGTTCCACCCCCGTCAGTGGAAAAGACCGACTGGGTCACTGCTGACTCCACCTGTTTCCTTGAATCTACCAGGACCACCTTCTCCACCCTAGCCACTGGTCTTCTGCTCATCACTCTCCCATGCAGCACCCCACCCTGGGGAACTTCTCTGGTTTCCCTGGGAGCAGGGGCTAAAGTGGGGGTGGTCAGGTTCTTCCTAGTCAATGATGAGCACAAACTCTCCATCCTGTTTCCTTCAAGGATACCCACTTTGATGCCATGAGCCTTTCCTCTTTCAACAAAACTCTC
>SJYC01095150.1:0-14622 GCA_006408675.1 Madoqua kirkii
TCAGTACAAAGTTAGATATGTAGTTTTATCATGTCCTTTTTAATGGTTGTATAATATTCAACTGTATGGACATACCATAATATAATCTAATCAGTCTCCTAAAAATGAGGTGATCAGGTTGCCTTCAGTTTTTTGCTATCATAAATAATACTGCAGTGAATGTACTTGTACATATGTATTCACGCAATTATTTCTGTAAGACATTTTCTAAGATACAGAATCACTGCTTTTAGAATATGTTCACTCTTAGTTTAATAGCAATGAGTCTAAAGTCTTTACATCCATATATTATTTTTTAATATCTGATTATCCCTTTTCTTCATGAAAACTGAATTATTCTCTATTTAAAATATGGCATTGTCCTGAAATAGGTATGTCCTTCCTTTGATAAAAGTTCTATTTCTGGAAGTTTATTTGAGGATGAACACAGAGATCTGCTGTAAGGACTTGAACAAAATTGTCATCATATTAGTAGGTACCTAGTATGTGCCAGGAATTGTACAAAGAGTTTAAAATATATCATTTCACTTAATTCTAACAAGAGGTTTTAGTGTAGATACTATTATTAAACTCATTTCACAAATGAAGAAACTGAGCCTTAAAGAGATTAACTTTCCTAAAGATACACAGTCAACATTCAAGGAATCTGGGAGCAGAACTTAACTTGTCACTGGAACCCACAGGTTTCAACATGAACTCCTTATATCACAGTAAATAATAAAGAAATGTTGAGAATAGACTATCCAAAAATAAAGGAATGGTAAAATAAGTATGAATATTTACACAATAAATATTATTATATGTAGCCATTTAAATTGCTACTCAAATTTATTTATTGTTACCTATATGACAATATATTCTTGACATGGTTACTTAATAAGACATACTGTGAAACAGCATGAAGATGAGCCCATATATGTTTTTTTTTTAAGGTGAGTGAATTTAGTTCCTTCAAAATGTACAGACGAGTTTGAAGAATGCAAGAGTGTCTTTGGGTTGATAGGACTGACAGTATTTTTATATAATCATTTGGATTTGTTTATTTCCGATTTTTTTCTATAATGACATATATTACTTTTGTAATAAGGTTAAAATAAAGGCTTTAAAATAAAGCCTTTTAAAAAAAGATTCAGTTTTGCTATAGAGGTGTTTTTGTGTTTACATATCACAGAAAGAGATATTGTTGAAATGGGTTTGAATTTCTAACAAATCTATTTCACCTGTTTGATATTTTAGCTTGTTTCAGGTATTACTTGTAAATTGATATAAAATAATCAACTTTGCTCATTTTAAGAAAGTCATGAATATTTGCAAGTCTGTCCTTTTACTTTCCCTTTCACCCTTTTACTTCCTTTCACATTTATTCATTTTTCTGACCAGCTCCCCTAGCTTTTGAAAATCCACATTCCTCTCACAGCTTTATCTCTACCTTTGGAGATGCTGGGCTCTAATACACCTTTAGCTTAACACCCCTGTCTCCTGACCCTGTAGAGTTCCTAGGGAACCTCTGTATTCATTTTCTAGGGAGCTAGTCACAACAACTATACATATTTAACTAGGGTTTTACAGTTTAAGAGTGTTTTGCATCATAATGTTATTTGCTTTTTCCTGTAGTTCCTTATGGTTTCCCAGGTGGTGTTAAAGGTAAAGAATCCACCCACCAATGCAAGAGACTCAGGTTCAATCCCTGAGTCAGGAAGATTCCCTGGAGTAGGAAATGGCACTCCACTCCAGTATTCTTGCCTGGAAAATTCCATGGGCAGAAGAGTTTGGAAGGTTACCGTCTATGGGGCTGAAAAAAGTTGGACGTGATTGAGCAGATGAGTACATAGGTCTTTATAGGAAGTAGGGAAAACCTTATGAACCCTATTTTGCAGAAGAGAAAACTGAGCTTTATCAACTTTGATTTCACTAAAGTCACACATCTAGCAAGTAGTAATGCTGGAAGTAAAGCAGTCTTTGGTTCCAAGGTACTGTTTCTTTCTACACCCTATAATATCTCTGAATGGAGTTATCAATGGCCACCAGCTAGATAGCAACTATTCCCTAGATCTGAAGTCTTAAACCTTAACTGGGTGAGCAGATCTTTTAACATCCAAAATGAGACCCAGGCAGTGAAGCCAATCAAGGTAGCAATGGGTTAAAAGGCCACTCATTCCAGACACAGGACAGGCACAGAGCTATCCATGGTCCTGAGATCACTGCCCTGATTTCATGCTGACCTCTTGGGCTCTAGCCCATCCAATTTGTTCATTACTTATCCTTATGGCATCACTTATTCATTTGAATCTCATTGACTGTTCTATCTCACATTTCCTCTATTTCTCTCCCTGTACATCTCAGCAGTGTCTACTAGTCCAGGGTTCCATGAAAACATTTCCCTGTGTGACTGCCATCCTTGAATCCAGGAGCATACTTGATAAATAATAAACTTCTCTACTCATCTTCATCCTTAAAAAATGAAAATCAACCTGCAGGAAAGTTTCTCTTTATCCTTCCTCATATTTATGCCAGTTGTTCCCCATGTATCTGCTTTCAGTCTTGCTTTACCAAAACTTGCATTTAAGGTCTTTTTCTCCTTCAGGTCTTTTTTTTCTTTTCCTCTTAAATTTGCTTTGTTTGTCTCTTCTTTGCTTCTCAGCTTTATGCAATGTTTTAATTTCTACTGCCAGTTCCAACTTCTGGGTTCTTGGTTCCATCAATAGTTAACCAACATGCTTCTTAAATTTACTTTGTCTTATCTGGCTCAGTGTTTCTCAAAGAATGGCTGGCGTATTTCTGAATCAAAATGATCTAACATTTAGATTTCTGGGCTTTCTCTCTGCCCGATTCTCTCTTTTGGCTAGGGGCCCTTCTCCTTCTGGTTTCCTTTCTTATCGACTGGGAAACCCCCATCTCCAAAGTCCTGACCAGCAAACAAGAAAGTGGATCTGAGTGTTGCCTCTCAAGACCACACACAGTCTTTCCTACCATAGCTGTTCCTGCTCTGCCACCCTGTGCCCCCAGAGGACTGTGTATGGCCTGTGACCACACTATGTTCTCCTATCCACCCCTTCCTGCTCCTCCTTCCCTCTCATCCTTCTCTTTGTCCTCCACCTCACCTCTGCTTTTCCTTATTCTTCTTTTTGGGCAGTCTACTCAAACTGCTCTGGCGCTTTCTATAGCTCTAGTGTTTAAAGAGTTCCAGTATTACTATGGTATTTCCTCACTCCTCTGTTTTATTATTTCTGGGGGATATATGTTTTTATCTGAGAAGACACCATTTATAAGACAAAGCTAGTTTGGTTCTGATGATGAAGTTTTGAGAGAAGTGAAATATACATTATCATTCTTTTATTGCATGGAAATTGAGACCTAGAAAGCTTTATGTTCAATATCAGTGGCAGAAGTAATACTAGAAACATGGCCTAAAGACTGTGCTATAACAATTTCATTCCACAAATACGTCCTGAGTCTCTGCTATGGGCAAAACATTGAATCAGCCCCTAGAGATGTAAACATGAAGAAAAACTTTCCTCCCTGATTTCATGAAACACCATTTATAAGACAAAGCTAGTTTGGTTCTGATGATGAAATTTTGAGAGAAGTGAAATATACATTATCATTCTTTTGTTGCATGGAAACTGAGACCTAGAAAGCTTTATGTTCAAGATCAGTGGCAGAAGTAATACTAGAAACATGGTCTAAAGACTTTTCTATAACAATTTCATTCCACAAGTACATCCTGAGTCTCTACTATGGGCAAAAGTTTGAATCAGCCACTAGAGATGTAAACATGGAGAAAAACTTTCCTCTCTGGTTTCATGAACCTTCCAGTGGTCATAAAGAAGTTAAGAAATGCCCAAATAACACAGCACCAGGAGGTGTGTGCAATGCTTCAAGCTCTTATACATTTGCTTGTGAAATGTGAGAACCTACAGGAATGAGGAAATGCTTGTATTCTTTTAACTAGGAGGGAAGGAGAGATGAACAAGGGAGGAATCCTTGAGCATATCAAGTTTCATATGGGGATTAAAAGCCATGTGAGAATTTCCAGTAGGAGAACACTGCACAACTGAAGAATGTCCTAGGGATTTCAAGCTTGGAGTTGAGAGATTTGAGAAGTTTAGGAACACAACTGAGGCCACATCATTGAAGAATTTCAATCTCAAACTAACTTGCAGGTGGGTAGGGAAAGTGTTCAACTCTTATCATGAGACCAGGCTGCCTTCACACATACATGGGACAGACATGGAATTCAAACTATCATTTTATAAATAATAGCAGAGAATCAGGCACAGGAAATACAGACCCATAATGGAGGATGAGACAAATGTGCCTGAGCAAAGTGGTGGCCACCATTCTGAGTATCAAGTGGGGAATCAACACTCTAAGAGCAGCCCTGGTGAGGGCAGGCTCTCCCTCTCAAAGACCGAAGTGACACAAGCTGCCCAGGGCAGGTGTTGGCTTTCTGATGAGTGTGGAGAAAGGTGATGCTTAAGTACAAGGCAAAGAGCTGATTTTTCTAAAGCATGTATTAACATGTGGCTAAAAATAGCCACCTGTTCCAGGTCGGATTCCAAATTGGAAGAGCTCTTCACATATTAAAAAAGTATCTGTCTAGAGGGCAGGCCCTCCCTCTCAAAGACCGAAGTGACACAAGCTGCCCAGGGCAGGTGTTGGCTTTCTGATGAGTGTGGAGAAAGGTGATGCTTAAGTACAAGGCAAAGAGCTGATTTTTCTAAAGCATGTATTAGCATGTGGCTAAAAATAGCCACCTGTTCCAGGTCGGATTCCAAATTGGAAGAGCTCTTCACATATTAAAAAAGCATCTGTCTCCCAGTAGTCATGGCAACAGGCATCCCTGAATAAATGTGGAGAGATGTTTTTGGAATGGGGCTGGGAAAGGAAGTGGACATGACAGCCTCTGGATAAGAGGTGAGTCTTTCTGTTCTTCCCTGAGTTGAAGCCTCATCTTGCTTTCCTACTTCCTAGCCCTTTTAATTTTGCACAGCCCTTGGTTTTTCTCTGAAGAAATACCTTCTATAGTTAGTGCCTGTCCAGGGGGCTGGACAGGGAGAGGAGATGGAGAGAAGGGTCAGACACCCCACTGGCATGAAGAGATGGGATGGGAGGCCAAGCTGCTTGGGCTCAGAATCTCATGTGTGCTATTTTGTTTGGCTATTTGCATATTTCCTTTGTCAACGATCCTTATAAAATATATTTGTCACTTCATGTTAACTATATTAAGTGCCAAGGGTCTGCTTGTTTCTTTTGCTTTGTATCCTTTGTCAACTCCTTGAGGGCAAGGAGTCCTCTAATTCCACTCATAGCATGAAAACACTCCTCCAATCTATGCATGTTGCTTGTACTATACAGCAGCAGAGTATTCTCTTAGGACTCAGAGTGCTACCCCATAACTGTACGAAGCTCTCCGCCTGTCAACTCCAGAGTCCCCATTTCTGACAAGTGGAGGAAATGTGTTAAGCAGGACTCTGTTGTACAGATCCTCCTTGAAGACAACAGTAAATGATAAATGAGACCACTCCAAACCATTGTTTATAACAAATGCTCTTAAGTGTGTGATAAGTATAAATGACTAAAGAAGCTTGGGATGAACCTGGTGATGAGGGCAGAAATATAAGGATGAAAAAAAGCCAGAACCCCCTGAGCATGTTCCCAGGTGACTGCTTGAATAAGGCAGACACTTAGTCTCTGCAGAGAGGATTAAAATCAGATGACTAGTCAGGTGAGGAGTCAGCATATGTTTTCGAGGACATGCAGGAGTTGCTGCGCCATGCATGAGATCCTCACTGGACAAAATCTGCAAACTGTCATCTTGATTCCTCTAGGAAGAACTCTCCACAGGCACATAGGTCTAGATCCTGGCTAATAAGGCTGCTGAGAGTTTCTTCCCCTGGTATTCTCTGCCTTGCCTTATTTCTTACCTGATGATGAAAATATTTTTTTAGTACCTACACTTGTGTGTCCCCTGCAGTGCATGCAGGTCCAGGCTCAGCAGGCATAGGACAATTCATTCATTTACTCATTCAATTAATCCCACCTGAGAGCTACTGCGTGCTGGGTGCTACATGGTCCCTGTCCTCATGGACCTTGGGTTAGGAAAATGATGGGACATCACTATTATTGTGATGATGGCTCCTGATGGTGATGATAATCACCCCAACTATGGCAAGAACACTGCACAAGGCAGTCTGTTTAGTGCAAATGTGTATTCACTATGTTTTCCTATTTTCTCTATTCCTGATGCTCTGGCATGGGGGGCCCAGCTGATCCTGGAGAGACTGCCCTTCCCAGAGACAGGAAGTGACTCCCCCATGAATGTGCCTTTCCTATGAAAACCTATCTCTCCAGAGCCCAGAGCTGCCCACTGCCTCCTTTATGGAGCTCTCACAGGTTGACCACTATCCTCTACCATAATCCCTCGAGGGTCAGGTACCAGGCAACTTGGAACAGTCCCTACACCCATGAGCCCCGTGAAATTATTCAAACGGGTCCATCCTAGACCTGTATGGCCAGCTGACCCTGCCTCACCCGTTCCTTCCCAGGAAAATAGCAATAAAGGCTCTTTCCCATGATCTTCCCTCACTCCTTTTGCATCTTGACCAACTCTGGGACTTCCCTGTGTGGTCCGGCATGGCACGGAGTGCCCCTCCCTCTTGAGAACTGTAACAAACTCTCTTTTCATTAGCAATTGTCTCCCAGTCTCTTGGCCCCATCATACCAGAATAATAATAAAAACCACATTTTTAAACAATAAGAGCTCAAATTCTAGAGTCAGTTCTCTTGGATTCCGTCTCATCGCCAACATTTACTGGCTGTGGGACACAGCCTCAACTTTTCCTCTCTACAGGAGAAACAATAATATCTAACCTGTTGGGCTATTAGGAGGATTCAGTGAGATCATTCGTGTAAAGCACTTAACCCCCAGTAACTGCCATATGTAAATGCTAAATAAACATGAGCTCTAGATTTATATTTGAGAGGAAAAAGGATGCAGGGCCTATATCTTTTTGAAGTCTACAATCAGATGGAGCTTTCTAGAATCTCCAGAGTCTCCCTATTCACTATCTTATTTGGTCCTGATAGCTCTGAGAAAGTGGATGGGTAAGTGGGGCACCTGTGTTTCCTTGACAAGGAAATTGAGACTAAAAGAGCACTAGCTAGTCAACGAAAAAGGTTGGACTCGGATCCAGCTCTGACAACTAGCTCTTTCTCCCAGGACAGATGTGGCATAGATGAGGACTTGGCAGTCAGACAGACCAGGCTTAAAAGCCAGCTCTGCCACTTCTTAACCCTGTGCATGCTGTGGCAGCTGGAGATCACTAAGCTTCCACTTTATTAACTGTTGAAAAGGGGAAAATAATTTTTTCCCTCATAGCCTGAGACTTTTTAAAAAGAATTGAATCAAAGCTGGTTCAGGCAGGGGAAAATGAGCACTATCCTATATACTAAGAGCTCTCTTATTTTCCTAACAAAGAAAATCTCTAATACAGGAAATAGCTTTATGCACAGGGCTGTTCATCACCACATCACTATCTAAATATAATTTGAAAGCAAATGATGAATTCAATAACAGGGAAATGGATAAACAAATTGTAGGATATCCACAGGATGGGATAATATACAGCCATTAAAGCAACGTTTGCAAAGTTTATGACAAAACTGTATTTACTGTTAGGTCAATAAATCATGCCTCGTGCTGTTTGATTTTCATCAAACGAAAACACAAAGATCAAAGTAACACAAAGATTAGAGAGGAAATCAGGTTGACAAGCCTTGCTGGGAAAACAACAGTAGCCCCATTCATTCCCATTTCCCAGCGGCAACTGTTTTTAACTCCTTGAGCTGATTATTTGGTATTTTTTAAAAATGTCTGAATAATAATATTTTATTTTCTTTCTTGATTTTTTTAAACTAAAAAAAAAAAAAAAATTCCACTCATAGCATGAAAACACTCCTCCAATCTATGCATGTTGCTTGTACTATACAGCAGCAGAGTATTCTCTTAGGACTCAGAGTGCTACCCCATAACTGTACGAAGCTCTCCGCCTGTCAACTCCAGAGTCCCCATTTCTGACAAGTGGAGGAAATGTGTTAAGCAGGACTCTGTTGTACAGATCCTCCTTGAAGACAACAGTAAATGATAAATGAGACCACTCCAAACCATTGTTTATAACAAATGCTCTTAAGTGTGTGAATAAGTATAAATGACTAAAGAAGCTTGGGATGAACCTGGTGATGAGGGCAGAAATATAAGGATGAAAAAAAGCCAGAACCCCCTGAGCATGTTCCCAGGTGACTGCTTGAATAAGGCAGACACTTAGTCTCTGCAGAGAGGATTAAAATCAGATGACTAGTCAGGTGAGGAGTCAGCATATGTTTTCGAGGACATGCAGGAGTTGCTGCGGCATGCATGAGATCCTCACTGGACAAAATCTGCAAACTGTCATCTTGATTCCTCTAGGAAGAACTCTCCACAGGCACATAGGTCTAGATCCTGGCTAATAAGGCTGCTGAGAGTTTCTTCCCCTGGTATTCTCTGCCTTGCCTTATTTCTTACCTGATGATGAAAATATTTTTTTAGTACCTACACTTGTGTGTCCCCTGCAGTGCATGCAGGTCCAGGCTCAGCAGGCATAGGACAATTCATTCATTTACTCATTCAATTAATCCCACCTGAGAGCTACTGCGTACTGGGTGCTACATGGTCCCTGTCCTCATGGACCTTGGGTTAGGAAAATGATGGGACATCACTATTATTGTGATGATGGCTCCTGATGGTGATGATAATCACCCCAACTATGGCAAGAACACTGCACAAGGCAGTCTGTTTAGTGCAAATGTGTATTCACTATGTTTTCCTATTTTCTCTATTCCTGATGCTCTGGCATGGGGGGCCCAGCTGATCCTGGAGAGACTGCCCTTCCCAGAGACAGGAAGTGACTCCCCCATGAATGTGCCTTTCCTATGAAAACCTATCTCTCCAGAGCCCAGAGCTGCCCACTGCCTCCTTTATGGAGCTCTCACAGGTTGACCACTATCCTCTACCATAATCCCTCGAGGGTCAGGTACCAGGCAACTTGGAACAGTCCCTACACCCATGAGCCCCGTGAAATTATTCAAACGGGTCCATCCTAGACCTGTATGGCCAGCTGACCCTGCCTCACCCGTTCCTTCCCAGGAAAATAGCAATAAAGGCTCTTTCCCATGATCTTCCCTCACTCCTTTTGCATCTTGACCAACTCTGGGACTTCCCTGTGTGGTCCGGCATGGCACGGAGTGCCCCTCCCTCTTGAGAACTGTAACAAACTCTCTTTTCATTAGCAATTGTCTCCCAGTCTCTTGGCCCCATCATACCAGAATAATAATAAAAACCACATTTTTAAACAATAAGAGCTCAAATTCTAGAGTCAGTTCTCTTGGATTCCGTCTCATCGCCAACATTTACTGGCTGTGGGACACAGCCTCAACTTTTCCTCTCTACAGGAGAAACAATAATATCTAACCTGTTGGGCTATTAGGAGGATTCAGTGAGATCATTCGTGTAAAGCACTTAACCCCCAGTAACTGCCATATGTAAATGCTAAATAAACATGAGCTCTAGATTTATATTTGAGAGGAAAAAGGATGCAGGGCCTATATCTTTTTGAAGTCTACAATCAGATGGAGCTTTCTAGAATCTCCAGAGTCTCCCTATTCACTATCTTATTTGGTCCTGATAGCTCTGAGAAAGTGGATGGGTAAGTGGGGCACCTGTGTTTCCTTGACAAGGAAATTGAGACTAAAAGAGCACTAGCTAGTCAACGAAAAAGGTTGGACTCGGATCCAGCTCTGACAACTAGCTCTTTCTCCCAGGACAGATGTGGCATAGATGAGGACTTGGCAGTCAGACAGACCAGGCTTAAAAGCCAGCTCTGCCACTTCTTAACCCTGTGCATGCTGTGGCAGCTGGAGATCACTAAGCTTCCACTTTATTAACTGTTGAAAAGGGGAAAATAATTTTTTCCCTCATAGCCTGAGACTTTTTAAAAAGAATTGAATCAAAGCTGGTTCAGGCAGGGGAAAATGAGCACTATCCTATATACTAAGAGCTCTCTTATTTTCCTAACAAAGAAAATCTCTAATACAGGAAATAGCTTTATGCACAGGGCTGTTCATCACCACATCACTATCTAAATATAATTTGAAAGCAAATGATGAATTCAATAACAGGGAAATGGATAAACAAATTGTAGGATATCCACAGGATGGGATAATATACAGCCATTAAAGCAACGTTTGCAAAGTTTATGACAAAACTGTATTTACTGTTAGGTCAATAAATCATGCCTCGTGCTGTTTGATTTTCATCAAACAAAAACACAAAGATCAAAGTAACACAAAGATTAGAGAGGAAATCAGGTTGACAAGCCTTGCTGGGAAAACAACAGTAGCCCCATTCATTCCCATTTCCCAGCGGCAACTGTTTTCAACTCCTTGAGCTGATTATTTGGTATTTTTTAAAAATGTCTGAATAATAATATTTTATTTTCTTTCTTGATTTTTTTAAACTAAAAAAAAAAAAAACAAACAGGCCAGAAAGAGACAAAATCTCCCTCAGCTTGTTTTTTTGATTTCACTTTGCTGGAGTGATTTCTTCCCAAAGTGCCCACCCTTCAGGAATGGTGTATGTGTTCCCACTCTGCCACATAAAATGTGCAAGTAAGAGGCAGCATGTCTGTCCTAGTGTTCGCAAAGTATGAAGTAACAAGGGAGATATGTTTCTATTTTAATACTGAGTGAAAAAGGATTTTCCTTACTGTCGTTCCAATTAGGCATACATGGATAAAGGGACCAGAGGGAAATAACCACTATAATATTGAAGGTAGTTTCTGGAAGTGAGAATTATGAGTAATGTTTCTCTTTTTTTTCATATTTTGTAAAATTTCTATAATGATCATTTCTTTAAAACAATTGCAGATAAAAATCTTTAGTTCTAAAAAGATAAAAATCCAGTTTACTTCTTGTACTTGTTACAAGGCCATACTCACATGGAGCCTGTTGCATATTAACTGAGGACCTGTAAATGGTAATTTCCCCTCCTCTGATCAGTTCCTTGGCCTTCGATCCTTGTGAAATGAAGAGGTGGACACTTGTAGTCAGATCTAGGAGTGGATCATTAGAATGCTATTGAACTGATATTAGAATTTGACACAGAAACATCTAATCAGAAAGCCTCAACAGAAAGAAAAGGGAACCCTCTTACACTAATGGTGGTAATGTACAGAGGTACAGCCACTATGGAGAATAGCGTGGAGGTTTCTTACAAAACTAAACTAGAACTATCATACGATCTAGCAATCCACTCCTGGACTACATTCAGAAAAGACAAAAATGCTAATTTGAAAAGATACATTCTCCCAATGTTCACAGCAGCACTATTTGCAATAGTCAAGACATGGAAGCACCTAAATGTCTATCAATAGATGAACGGACAAAGAAGATATGGTATATATACACAATGGAATATTCAGTTCAGTTCAGTCACTCAGTCATGTCCGAGTCTTTGTGACCCCATGAATCACAGCACGCCAGGCCTCCCTGTCCATCACCAACTTCTGGGGTTCACTCAGACTCACATCCATGGAGTCCATCATCTTTTGATAGAACACAAAATAGTTTTAAGCAAAGAGAAAATTGAAATTTAAGAAGCTAATCTAGCAATTTTTGACAGTCTCAGTACGGAGATACTCAATTTGAAATGATGAAAATAAGATATGTTATATAAGAAAATCTAGTATCTGATCAATTATGTGAGGGAGAAAGATACACAAAAATTATTAAAAGTTCTGTGACTGGGAGAACAAGGGTACTAGAAACTGCAAATGATAGAGTTATATTTCTGGATGTACAAAGCTATGAACCAAACCCACATTATATTTTACCTTAAAAAGATATTCCTCTAGGAGAATATGTTCAAAGACTCAGCTGACTTTTCTGTCTCTGTTACATTCTTTGACAGCTAAAAACAGAAAAAGAAAGTAAATCATTCATTCATTAATTAGGCAAAAAGTTTATTGAGCATCACCTATATGACACATTCTCTTAGGTCTTAGGGCTATGTCTAGGAAATAACATTCTAAGATTACTAATAAAATTATAATCTACCCATGGAATAAATATAAGACTGTTCTCTCTTTCCAGTCTTCCTTCAGTTCTATCAAAGTGTTTTCAAACTTGCTTACATAGAGAAAACCTCCCCATCAACAATAATTCCACATTAGCTTCCATTTCTCATGCCAAGTATAACCAGCTGGTCATGGCTGCCTGAAGCCCCATGTGAAAATGGAACCTAGACTCATTGGGAAGCAATGCCACACTTGATGAGTGATGCATGGTGAGGCCCCTGGCAGGAGAAATGTCAGGAAGCATGCCTAAGATCTGTGCTGCGTGTCACCCCGTTGCCTCCAGCCAACTGTAGCTCAGTGACTTTTATTAATGCATTACACTTTCGAAAGCATGACATGACCTGAAAAATATTTCCTCCTCACAGAGTACCTGCATTTAAGATAACACAGACATAAAGCAACCAGCTCTGTGTGTGTACTTTCCTTCTGATGGAATTTAAAGACCCAACCTCTTAAGAGCTATAGTGCTTAGGACTATGCTTTTTCTCTATGAGACTAAAAAGAAATAATGGATAAAAATCAATGTATCCTATAAATGTTCTTCCAATCTGTCAGATTGTGTTGTCTGACCACTGATAGTAGAGGCTTTGATGCGATGGTCTTGGTTGTGACTCTGGATGATTCTTCCATTTGTCTCAAGCCTCCTGGGCTTGACCTGGTTTCAGGCAGGACTGCCGTCACTATTAGAGGCTTCTCAGCCTCCTTCCCTTCCTGTGAGTAGGCTGCTATTGATTGACATTGCCTCCAGGCTGAAGCTCTTAGATGAAATAGCTGTCCTCTGTGTGTGTGTATGTGTGTGTGTGTGTGTGTGTGTGTGTGTGTGTGTGTGTGTGTGCAGGCATGTCTATGCACATATGTGTGTAGATGAAGGGCATTCTGAGATTTCTCTTGCAAAATTTCATTACAGATAAAACTATTATTTTGCCATTAAATTTGCATCAGCTCAACTATTGGGAGAGAGTGGGGAACTGGATCTATCTCTACTGTCTTTGCAAATTCATGTGACTCTATAAGTACTTCAAAGTAGAAAGGTTTAAAATATATGTAAACAGAAACTTCTAAAACATGCTCACACTCAACTCCAGGCATCTATGGAAGAAAAAGCACTTTTCAAAAGAAGAAAACTGGTTTGCAGTATCTTCTGTAGTAAGAACCTCCTGTAAAAGGAAATACCTAACAATATTCCAATATATGCTACATAAACAAAATATTTCTAAAAGAAAGTTTAGATATGTCAACTATTTCTCTTATTTCTAATTGACAAATGTAAAAATGGTTTGTCTATGTTCTTTTTTTCTGAAAAACAGTAGTTTCTAATAGATGGAAAGTTTTTAATGATATATCATATTCATTTTTCAGAATTTGAAGAACTTACAAAACTCTCACTAGCTGGGTTACTTAGAAAATTTTCTGCTTTCTTTCCACTTCAATATGTCTCACAAAAATCTCTTGAAAGTTAGAGAAAATATAGAAACAAGTTAATTTGCTTATTTTAAAATGCACGTATATTTTCATTTCTGCAGACCTCAAGATGTTTTGTTCTGATTAGGACCAAAATCATGGACTTCAACTTCTTCTTGATGGTACAGTAAGTAGAAGTTCTCAGAAGAAACATTTATTTCTTCCCGTCCATCTTCCTGTGTTATATTATATGCTATTTTGAAAACAAGTTTTAAACTGCTTTTACATACATATATTGCATATATATTAAATAGCTTATATACATGTGTGTGTAAGTTTTAAGTTAATTCAAAGTTCAGTCGCTCAGTTGTGTCCGACTTTGTGACCTCATGAATCGCAGCATGGCAGGCCTCCTTGTGTATCACCAATTCCCAGAGTTCACTCAGACTCACATCCATTGAGTCAGTGATGCCATCCAGCCATCTCATCCTCTGTCGTCCCCTTCTCCTCCTGCCCTCAATCCCTCCTAGCATCAGGGTTTTTTCCAGTGAGTCAGCTTTTTGCATCAGGTGGCTAAAGTACTGGAGTTTCAGCTTCAGCATCAGTCCTTCCAGTGAACACCCAGGACTAATCTCCTTTACGATGGACTGGCTGGATCTCCTTGCAGTCCAAGGGACTCTCAAGAGTCTTCTCCAACACCACAGTTCAAAAGCATCAATTCTTTGGCGTTTAGCTTTCTTCACAGTGCAACTCTCACATGCATACATGACCACTGGAAAAACCATAGGCTTGTCTAGACGGACCTTTGCTGGCAAAGTAATGTCTGCTTTTTAATATGCTATCTACGTTGGTCATAACTTTCCTTCCAAGGAGTAAGCGTCTTTTAATTTCATGGTTGCAGTCACCATCTGCAGTGACCCTGGAGCCCAAAAAAATAAAGTCTGACACTGTTTCCACTATTTCCCCATCTATTTCCCATGAAGTGATGGGACCAGATGCCATGATCTTCGTTTTCTGAATGTTGAACTTTAAGCCAACTTTTTCACTCTCC